>JAPFFP010005950.1:0-17646 GCA_026153255.1 Solanum medicagineum
AATGCACTTCCCTCAAGTCTCTATACATTTTGATTGAACCAGGGTGGATCAAATAAGAAGAATTATGGGTCTCATCAAGGATTTTCTCCCTTAAACCTACCTTGGTACCTAAGGGCCCCATCTCCCCCTTGAGAGAAAACTTCTACTTTTCCCTATTTCACTAAGGCCTTCAATTCAAGCAAGGAGAAATTAAGATCTTGTTTTGCTATCACCTCATCCACCAATGAAGACTTAGACCCATCAACAACAACACCATCATCACCAACCTCTTCCAACCTAACCCCCAATTTAGCCAATTGATGCACCTCCCTAGCCATCTCCTTACCACTACCATCAACATGAGCTAGGCTACTGATGGACACCCGACTCAAAGCATCCGCCACAACATTTACCTTACCTGGATGATAGTGCGCACTCCTATCATAGTCTTTAAGAAGTTCTAACCATCTCTTTTGCCTCAAGTTGAGATCCTTTTGAGTGAAGACATATTGGAAGCTCTTATGATTGGTGAATACATCAACATGCACCCTATATAAATAGTGATGCCAAATCTTTAATGTGAACACAATGGCGGCTAACTCTAGATCGTGGGTAGGGTAGTTCCTTTCATGTACCTTGAGTTTTCTAGAAGCATAAGCTATGACTTTACCATTTTGCGTCAATACAGAACCCAAGCCAAGCTGGGAAGCATCACAATACACTATAAATCCCTCAAGCCCATCTTGTAGTGACAATATAGGAGCGGACACAAGCTTGTCTTTTAATGTTTGGAAGCTCCTCTCACACTCATCAGTCCACAAAAACTTGACTTTCCTTAGAGTCAATTTTGTCATAGGGGAAGTAATGGAGGAGGACCCATTCACAAACCTTCTATAATAACCCACTAGGCCCAAGAAGCTCCTAATATCCGACGGGGTCAATGATCTAGGCTAATTTGTAATCATATAGATCCTTTTAGGATCCACCTTAATACCACCCCCTGACACCTCTTGGAATCTACATCTTTAACCCTCACTAGATGGTAAAGAAACCCCTTAGAGATCAACTTACGGGCTTTAATGCAAGAAATCAAGCTATCCTTGACCACCACATCTTGACTTTTCCATTCAAGGATAGGTTCATTTGGAAATTGAAACTTGACCCTACGAAATTTACAATTAATAGAAGCATAGTAGGCATGCAACCAATCCATCCCAAGAATGGCATCAAAATCTACCATGTCTAATTCAACAAGATCACAAGGCAACAACTTATGCAAAATGCAAATAGGACAACTTCTATAAACTTTCCTAGCAATAATAGAGGCACCAATAGGAGTAGACACTTCATACGACTCATGCAACAACTCGGGTTCAACACGGAACTTTTTAGCAACAAAGGGGGTAACAAAAGAAAAGTGGCACATGGGTCAATCAAAGCATATACATCAAAGTCAGAGATTTTCAACATATCGGTAATAACATCGGGAACCTCACTAACCCCTTGCCTTCTATGTAGAGATTGTGCCTTGGGGCAC
This sequence comes from Solanum medicagineum, assembly GCA_026153255.1. Taxonomy (NCBI): domain Eukaryota; kingdom Viridiplantae; phylum Streptophyta; class Magnoliopsida; order Solanales; family Solanaceae; genus Solanum; species Solanum medicagineum. The sequence continues at coordinate 1,517 of JAPFFP010005950.1, forward strand.
TACCTTGAGGACCACCTCTACCCAATAGAATGACATTTGCACCCAGCCTTTGCCACAGTTTCTTGGACAATTCACCCTCTTGTGACCAAGTTCCCCACATTCATAGCATGCATTGGAGCCTCTCAAACATGGGCCTCCATGACTCCTTCCACATTTAGGGCACATATCAATAAGAACCACTCCACCAACACCTTGAGGCTTAGGGAAGTCATTGGAAAACCCCCTATTAGTAGCATGAGAAAGCCCTTGGACTTAATGAAATCTAGCACACTTTTGGAACTTACCCTTAAATCAGGCCCTCTTGGCCTCATGCCTCCTTCTCTTCCTCAATTTCTCCTCTTCCATTTACTCGGCATAGGTCATCAACTGAGATAAGTCCATGTCACTAATTAGCATGGCGGACCGTCATTCTTCACTCACTAAGACAGAGACCCCCATCACGAACTTATTCATCCTAGATCTAGGGTTGGCCACAAAATGAGGAGAATACTTCAAAAGTTGGTTAAACTAGAGGGCATACTCCCTCACACCCATAGCACCTTGTTTCAAGTTCAGGAACTCTACCAACTTAGCTTCCCTACGCTCATGAGGGAAATTCAGATTAAGGAAAGACAATTTGAACTCCTCCCAAAGCACCACATTACAAATTTCCTTCTCACCTTTCCATTGATCATATCATATTTGGGATACCCCTTTGAGTTGGTACGCTACCAACTTCGCCTTTTCATTCGGCCCAACAACCATGATATTCAAGATCTTGTAGACCTTATCAATGAACTCTTGTGGATCTTCATCCACCTTTGACCCATAGAACACTAGAGGATTCATCCTCATGAAGTCCTTTACCCTAGCTCCTGGGGTAGTAGCATGAGGGGCTTGGGCCCTTGGTTGACCATAACTTGGACAAGCATAGTGAAAGCATCCCGGAGCTCACCATTGGTAGGTTGCTCCTCGGGAGTTTGGGCCCTTCTTCCTCGAGTGTTAGGCATGATTTAGCATGGAAAAGAGCAATTGTTAGGGGGAAAACTTACTGCAACTCTATAGCACGACTTAGAAAATGAAGAACGGAAACATTTCCTAAAATGTCTCATAGCCTCCTATTCATAGTCATGGCGTGCTTTACAACTATGAATAGTAATCTAATCGATGCGGTGTGTTGGATTTTGAAGACGTATCAACTTAGTGCTCTGATACCAAGTTTGTCACAACCCAAGCCTAGGGCCTTAACTTGACACGACGAATGAGGAACCCGAAGGAACCCCAAACAAGCCTGTTAACTTGTCCTTTCACATCATCGGTTGCGGAAGCATATAAAAGACATAAAGAATAAGAATAGGGGAAAAAGGGCTAGGGGAAAGCTTCCATAACACCATAATCTAGAGACAAAGGGTCAAAGCTCATATCATAGATACATAATATGTCCAACAAACAACTCTAGTACATAGATAAGAGCGAGGGCTAAGGTAAAGCAACCGAGCTCACCCTCATAGTCAAAATAGAACATAAAGAAGAATGTCTCAATACATAATAATAACAATATAGACTAAGATCCCTGAAGTGGAGGACTCCCAACGAGCTTGAGTAGTATCGAACTAGCCTCGTAGAGAAGGAGGATGATCAACTTGGGCACCGGTTCATACATGGTGATATCATGTAGGTAAGAGTATGCATTAGTGCATTTGAATGTACTAAGTATGTAGGATACAATGCAACAAGACTTAGGCATCACAGTCAAAATGTGTATCAATAGGCATTAGGCATAATATAACAATATGGCATGTATGATCAATGCATCAATAAAACATGCTTAAGTAGCTCATGCTCATATAGGATATCATATGTGTAAAAGAGACCAAGCTAGATTTCCAAAGTACGAACCCCTTGGTTGGTTGATGATGGTTTCACCCCATCACCCTAGTGGTATGGTACAAACCCCTCACATGGTTGATGATAATTTCACCTTACCACCCTGGTGGCGAAGTACAAACCCCAACTCTGTTATCAAGTTACAAACCTCTCGACAAAGTTATCCGAGCTCCTAGTCCCCCCTGATCAAGCATGGTCTACTGCAACACTTTATATAGATAATATCATATACATAAGCTCCTTTCATCATCAAAACATCAATCGTATAATATCTGATGCTTTTGACCTTCAACTCCTCAAGAAACCACATCCAAACATTTTATCAAACACTTCAAGGGTGTATAATGCTTGTATAATACCATGAAATATAGAGTTGAAATCATGTAGGAAAATCCATTGTACAACCATCAATCAACACCTTGCAACACCCTCAAGAAACATACATTAAAACCCCTCCTCAACACCCTCAACCAGCACACACCAAAACCCTCCTCAAATCTTACAATAGATCCAAGATTTATAGCTTAAAACATCGCAAAACATTCATAATTTCACATAGATTTAATATAGTGTGCAGTGAATTTCATAATAAGCAAGACCCATTTGTAAATAATCTTTAAATCATGCAATTTGAGGAAAAGGAGGCTTGGGTATGATGGGTGAAAGGAAGCCATGAAAGAAACCCACAGACCATGGCTTGGAGATGAACTTGGTGAAGATTGGAAATGGAAACTTGAAGCTTGAAGAAGAAACTTGAAGGAAAACCTTAGTTCTGGATGAGGGTTTGAAACTTATGGCTAGGTGTTTGAGTGAGTACTGAGGAATATTTAGGATGATACGAGGGTGAAATATGGCTAAATATAGATAAAAGTACATTTAGGAACACTTAGGCCCAAGACTTAAAAGTCTTGGAATGACTTAAAAAAAACAGGTACCTTTTTACACTGGTGCGCGTTTCGTGGGGAACGCAGATTGCTCTCTGGAAGTTGCATTCTTGAAATCTCATAAGTTCTAATCTTTCACTCTTAAATCGAGGTTAGAAACTTTTACTCCTAATTTTGACCCCCTAAACAAGAATATAAAGTCGGATTTTCTATATCGCGCACGGATTTAGAGATATATGAAATTTAAAATTCAAGGCATTTCGAGCCACATTTTCGAGCACTTTTTTGGGTCGTTTCAACCCTCCAGGTCAATTTTGTGTTTCTATTTATTCGGCATCGGTCAGAACATGCCTATAAAGACCAAAAGTCATTTGTGATTTACTGGTTTTGATAGTTTAGTAACTTGGTCATTCATTTGAAAGATGTAAAATTTTTCATATGACAGGCCTATTTAAAATTAAAAATGAGTTTAGCAGTACAATTGGAGTAAATGGCCTCAAAAGGAATTAGGATAACTACTTCAGCGGGCTCTATGAGGTACTCTATGGCTCGTATAATAGTTTATGTCTCGTGATCAGGCTTTTTTATGAATTGTTTCTTCAATTTTGGGACTATCTTCTACGACACCACTCTACGGCCCATACAAGATTCTATGGCCCGTGGGGGGGGGGGGTTCATCTGATGAACTTTCAGCAAGTCCTTACCTTCTGATCCTTAGGGTACGATACCAAGTCTATGGCTCATAAAGTCCTCTATGGCTCGTCTGCATGTTTGTAGACTCAACTTCAAAAATACACTCCTCACTATTATTATACACGAGACCCTCTTTATGGCTCGTGGAACTTCACCTTCAACAAGTTCTGCACACTTTGCCCAAAAGTAGTGCCAACCCTAATCTCCTTCAAAACGAACATAAAAACATGTCAAACCTACTAACATTGCATTGAGAACACAAAAAATTTCAAGTTTTAAGCATCAAAAGTGTTGTATTTTGACAACACATCACTACTTTAGAGCAATTCCGTGATACATCAAATTCTACTCTGATATAAATGAACCGATGGCACCACCCTGAAACTTAGAGTAAATTCTCATACAATTAAAGTGTAGCACCTGCCAAGTGCCTTTGGAGACCTTAATGATGGATTCCTTACAAAACGCATCATTCATATTCTTTTAGGAAATCCGAGGTCGTATTCTTGAGCAGGAGGAAAAATTACTTGAGAAAATTATCTCGTTTGATATTTTGGTCAACCATATCAAAAAATAACTTTTCATAACTTTTTGCACTTTCTAGAGGCATCCACAACCTTTTCGCATCGTAGAAGAGGGTTCATTTTAGTTTAGATATGACCGGGACTTATTTTAGGGTCGTATCTAAAGAAAATCTAATTTGTCACGGAGAGGGTTCATTTTGTGTAAAAATGACTGGGACTCATTTTAGGGCCAAATCGGGAGAAAATTTACCTTTGTGTGAAAATGACCTACACCGGAACAAGTCTGCATCATGCCTTAATTTTACCATAGTACAATTTTTTTAAAAAAAGTTTCAGATTTAAGTAAGGGAAATTAGACAAATCCTTGAACCCTTCTAGCTAGGAATTCACAAAATATCTCTCATTTTTAGACCTATTTCATTCAAAAAAAACTCCTAAAATCCTCTCATAAACTCCCAAGTCTTTTATTCCAAATTCAACCTAAATTTCTAGGGTCTTAAGACTCCTTCATTGAATGCCAAGCTTTAAGGTGACTTCAAGCTTCTTTTATCTTCTATAAGCACAATAAGGTGGGTCCTTCCACCCATGGAGTTGTCATGACCGGGTCCAAATCATGATGGCGCCTGTTAGATATCACCTACAGGAAAGCCAATTATCCAACCCCAAGGAACTTGTTCGAGATCCCTAGTCACAAATAACAGACACATAAACATAAATAAACACAACCTACCCAGAACCTGGAAGTCAACTGTATAGAGCTAAAATAGACGCAAGCATGCACCCATACATATACAATAAATATCATTATATACATAACTAGGATTTCTCGTACAAATACAAGCAACTATACAGTACAAGGCCAATGTCTGGATACAAAAGACAACCATCGAAAGGGAAGGAGACTGTGAAGTAGCTTGAACAACCCACCAAATGTCTCTTGAACCCTTATGAATACCCCAAACCTCGGCACCCACGACTAGAACCTGGACTTGCACCATGGGACGATGTAGAAAAGTAAGGGGGTGAGTACCAAAAAATAACACCTAGTAGGCATCATCGACCGACTGAATGAAATACTATAAATATAGAAAGCTCAAATATAGAGAACTGTAGTAAATCTAGAAAACTGAAACTTAGATCAAGGAAGCATTCTGGGAAATCCTCAAACCCCAACCGAACTAACCAAATTGAGGTGCAATGATACCGACGAGCGAAGACTAAGGATGCCAATACCATTACTATAACTGAATTGAGACAAAGTGTATTATGCAGGTACAAAGCCTTAATATCTATGCATGTACACCAACTAGGTCACCATAGACTTGGAAGGTAGACTCGCACACAACGAACATGCCCAAAACACAACAGAACCCAACTCTCAAAATCACATGATCAAGCGTCATGTTGTACATAGGTCTAGGGCCCTAGTATCCAACCTTGAAGACCTCTTGAGCCCCCATAAGGCTAGAGGGTACACCCATACACAATTAGGGTGTGAATAGGTATGTGGATCCATGGGTAATCAGCTGGCTCCTCGACATGAAGTACCATATCCCAATCGAGTCCTCGACTTAAAGTATCATATCATATCAGGCCTTGACACTTAGCCCTGGCACCTCAATATACATATATAACGGTGGGACGCATACCCCATAGGAGAAAGAATCCCCCCAATATAATCCATAGTGTTTCAGATCCAAAATGTAATCGATGGGGTCCCTAACCTAGAATATGAACAGGTGCTCATACCTTGGAATTGGCCCTTGGGACTCTGACTCTCGGATGTGACCACACGGACTCAAAATATGTGGAGCATGACAAGGATTCGGACTCTCGAACATGGCCATCGAGACTTGGAGCATTAGGGTGCTATCTAAGACTCAATAAGAATAGTCATCCACTCAACTAGTGTACCCGAATCTATCCGTCTGAAGTCATATCGTGTCTCAAGACAAGGATCATATAACCAAACTAAGCATAATCATCACTCTCTCAGACAATAGTAGGTAATACCAGTCTTAGGTATGAAGAACCCATACATAATGACTAACAGTAGTATATGAGAGTGTATATGTCACAGATCAGAGTAGAGTCAGGCCTAACAAGGTCGAGCATGCCCATGTTCTAGCCAACCATAGGTAATGAGATTAAAGCATGGGAAACTATAGTTATATCGGAAGTAACTATAATAATCAATCCCAATGATGCAATATCTACAACAGAACCCATTCACAATTTGACAAATACTCAAAGAATAATCTCCCAGCCATCATACCTCTATGGCATTAGACAACATGCTCATACAAACAAGAGTTATGTCAGAATACATACCTTAGCCATGGCATCAATCCATATATGGCCTTTACCAGGCCTCTTTGCAATCAATAGTACCAGTCAATGTCATAACTATAACTAATACAGTTACTAGCATAGGGGTACAACCCCACAACATCATATAATATGGACACAGAGTATAACTAGTCACATACCACACATACATCACAGCTCAACATACATATATTCCATCTTAGTATAAGGTTTAGGGAAGTCTACCCTACCTAGAAGACGATGCCCCACACCATGAGTTAATTCACCTGAATTTTTTCCCCTCTTGATCACTCCTTGACACTGCTGACCTGTAAAATAAAATTCACAAGGTTAATATGGTAGCATTGGCCATGAGATTTCAAAAAATGGGTGAGATTATATAAATAGCACCTAAAATAGGGAAAAATAAGGCCACACCCAAAATTTTGAACAAGCACCTCCCTCCCTAAAAAAAGATCCCTCACATCACCCTGAGTTTATAGCTTTAATTTTAGTCCAAAATGAATCCCAGAAGGCCGAGAAACGACTAAAACATGAGGTTATATTCTTTACCAAAAAAAATTCTTTCAATACTTTATCAGCCTATTTTTTCAGACATCAGCAAAATTTATGAGAATCCAAACATACCATAGTGTTCCACTTAGAAAGTAGAACAATTTAAACTTAAATTTTACTTAATTCCTCCAAGAATTGACCCAGATATCTTATGTAAAGTTTTCACACAATTATGAGAGGATAACTAGGTAAAACAACATTCTACCTGCAAATACATGCTGAAATCAAAATCTAACACACGACAACATTTCTTGCAAAAATATGAGCCACATAGCCTTTTGAATTATCGAGATCAGAGTCATAGATCAAAAATTATCTCTACTTGAATTTTCGGGATAAAGCTGGTCGCGATTGGCCTTATATAGGCTGGGCACCACCCCCATTTGGCCTCCATGAACACAGTCCTTGGGCTGTGAATGTGGTGCCTTGGAACATGCCAATCCTTTGTAATGCAGAGCTCTAGCTTGGGTCTCTCCGTGAATGGGCCAACCTCTCCACAAACGAGGAGGTTGGTTGTTCTAGGGTTACACAAGTAATGACCAAAACATCCTATGGGAATTTTTGAGCCATATGATGTCCATTTTTATCAATCAAATAGTGCAACCATATGGGTTTTGATGTTCTAGATGTAATAGGCGATCAACATTTCTAATGGAGCATCTTACGAAAAAGTGACACTCCTACTTCTTTCCTACTAATTTTAGTTAACAACTAAAGGGGTGAAAATGCAATTCGAAGCCTCCGTCAACTGATAAAGGGTCATTTTATGTTATTTTGGCATTCCATAGCTGACCATGCCATTAGATGAAACACCCTAAAAAGGCCCGAAAATGTGCCTCGAAAATGCCCATAATTGTAATTTCTATATATCTCAAAATTCATTCGTGATTTCAAAAATACGACTTCATATTCGTGATCAGGGGGAAAATTGTGTGGGAGATAGGTAGAACCTTGAATTTTGAGCAACTTAAGTGAAAAGTAATTTTCCCAAGAAATTGATTTCCAGAGGCGATCCGCATGCTCTGCACGATCCGCACGCGAGGCGCACCGCGCCAGGGGTGCGAAGATATGTATTCCTTTGGCCAATTTTCTATTTTGGCCTAAGGCTTTGGGACCTTTAGACCGTGCCCTCCTATGCATAAAAACACCTATACCTAGCCATTTTTCAACTCCATATCCTCAAGACACTCTCAAAACCCTCTATAACACTTAGCCAAATATTTCACCCAAATTCAAGTGTCCCAAACTCATTCTGGATCTCAAGAAATTCATCCAACCTACAAGTTATCGTTCAAATCTTCATCAAAGAAATCCCCAAATTTGAGGTATTTGGGTTTCAACCATTGGGTCCTTTCACCCATGGTGCCCAACCTTCCTTTTTATGTAAATTGCATGTTTTCAAGTTGAATTATCTACGAGCATCCACTATTATGCAGTTTTATTATAAACTATGTTGGGGTTTCATAAAATATTGACTGCTTATAGATGTTTTGAGCTATGAATCTATGATCTATTATGAGATTTGATGAGGGGTTTCAAGCTATCTTGCATGAGTGTTTTTTATATGTTGGTGGGTTGATTCACCTTGAGTTTTCTCACATGATATAATTCTTGAATTGCATGATTTTGGAGTAGCATTACATACCCGCCAAATGTTTTATAAAATGACTTGATAATGATTCTTGAGTTATTAATGATCTATTGCACGGCTTATAAGTCAAGCAACTTTATGATGATTAAGAGAATGTATGTAAGTATTGAATTCATGAGAAGTACCTATGGTGTTGCAAGTTGACCACACCTTGTTGGGGGTTGTTATGCCCAATCACCTTGTTAAGGGGGTGTGAAGCCTCAATCGACATGTCGGAGGGTGGTAAGCCCGTACTACCTTGTTGAGGGGTTTGTACCTCAATCACCTTGTCGGGGATGGTAAGACCGTACTCCTTGTTAAGGGGTATGTACCTCAATCACTTCGAAGGGAGTGACATGCCTTGGAGTTCAAGAAAATCTTGCTTAGGCTATATGGATATAGTCTTTTCCTACACATGTATTATGTTCTATACAAGCATGTTTTACTTGGGGCATTGGTCATGCATGCCATATTATTTTTATACGTATTCATTGCTTATGCTTATGAATTTTGACTATGTTTGCTAACTCTTGTTGCATTGCATCCTACATACTTAGTATATTCAAACGTACTAATGCATACTCTATGTCTGCATAATGTTACCATGTAGGAACCAGAGCCCATCACGGTTATCCTACACATAGCTAGTTTTGGCATCTTTACATAAGATTTGGTGAGTCCTCAAGTTCGAGGACACTAGCTAAGATACTCTTGATTTGTTTACTCTTTATGTTGAACTTTTGATTCTATAAGGGTGAGCTCGAAAGTGTCTTTGCCCTTGCTGAAATCTATGTTTATAGGTTTCGTTGGAACAAATGATGTACGTATTCTTTGAGCTTTGACTCTTCTATGTTTTACGCTATCAAAGACTTCCCTTAGTCCCATTTTCCCTTATTTATATCTTTTGCTATTTTTTATTTGTCTTCCGCGACCAAGGATGTGTGATTGATATGCTAGGAGGCTTGTTTGATCCCCTTTGAATTCCGATTCATCATTTCACATTTAGGACCTAGGCGTGGGTCGTGGAAAACTTGGTATCAGAGTAGTAGGTTGTTAATGATCCTGGAAATCCAATGCACCGCATCGATTAGAGTCTTATTCATGATTGTGAAGCGCACCATAACTATGAATGGTAGGCGATGAGGCATTTTAGGAAATGTTCCAATTTTTCATGATCTATGTCATGCGATAGAGTTAAGTTCCCTTAAGTCTTATTTCTAATTCTTGATCATTGCATTTTAGAACATGTGTCAAGCTAATCAGGGTGGTGAGCAAGGTAGTGATCATTCCTCGCTTGAGGGTCAACTCCCCAATGGTGGCATGTCAAATGAGAAAGTTCGTAATGCTCTATGGCTATTGTCCAAGGAAGTGACCATTCAACTCAATTAACAAGTGGATGTTCCCAAGACTTCAAGGGAAAAGAGGAGGGAGAGTGAGGCTAAGAGGGCCTGAGATGGTGGAGTCTAATCTTCTACTAGACTACCGGTGCCCAAATACAGAAAGAAGAGGATCCCTTTTTCCACTTGTAAAGAGTGTGGAAAGAAATATCAAGGAAGGTGTTTGGCAGAAATTGCGATTACTTCAAGTATGGTGGTGTTGAGAATAAGATGAGGGATTGCTCAGTGGCCTCAAAGGAAGGAAGAAGAAGAGTTCAAATGGAAGGTAGGCTTACATATGCCAAACCCAGCGACAATGGTGGGATGAGTCATCCTAGATGTCCAAAATATGGGAGAAACCATGATGGCACATGTAAGAGATACACGGGTGCATGCTTTGGGTGTGGCAAGATGAGACACAAGATTCCTAACTTTCCATATTTTAAAGGGAAAGGCGAGTATGTTGGTGTTGAAGCTTCCCTAACGTGTTACAAGTGTGAGAAAGGACATGGTGGCCCATGTTTGAAGAAATCTAATGCTTGCTTTTGTGTGGTGAATTGGGTCACAAAGTTAGTGATTGTCCTGATACTCAACCCATTTCCATTCCTCCTTACCGTATGGCCTCTGTGGAGTTGAAGGAGTTAAAAAATTGAGGGACTTGTTGAAAAAGGGTTTTATAAGTCCTAGTCAATCACCTTGGGGTGCACCGGTGTTGTTTGTAAAGAAGAAGGATGGTACTCTTAGAATGTGCATTAATTACCGATAACTTAATAGGGTCACCATAAAGAATAAGTACCCTCTACCAAGGATTGATGATCTTTTTCACTAACTTCAAGGGGCTAGTCACTTCTCTAAGATTGATCTTCAGTCCGGGTATCACCAAGTGAAAGTGATGGAATGTGACATTCCCAAGACGGCCTTCCGAACATGGTATGGGCACTATGAATTAGTGGTTATGTCCTTCAGGTTGACTAATGCACTATCTTCATAGATCGTATGAAAAAGTTCTTTAAACCGTACCTTGACTTATTTGTGGTGGTTTTTATTGATGGTATCTTGATCTATTCCCATAGTGAGGAGGAGCATGTGGATCACTTGAGGGTGTTGCAAATCTTGAGGGAGGAGAGGTTGTATGCTAAGTATGAAAATGTGAATTTTGGTTGAAAGAGGTTGCGTTCCTAGGTCATGTGGTGTCGGGGGATGGTATTAAGGTTGTCCTAAAATGACGGAGGTGATTACAAAATTGACCTAGACCTTTGACTCTATTAGACATTAGAAGTTTCCTAGGTTTAGCGGGTTATTATTGGAGGTCTGTGAATTGGTTGTCCTCTATTGCTTCTCCAATGACTAAGTTGACCCAAAAGAAGACAAGATTTGTGTGGACCGATGAATGTGAGATGAGTTTCTGAACTTTGAAAGATAAGTTTATCTCCGCTCCTATCTTGTCTCTACCGAAAGGGTTGAAAGGTTTTGTTGTGTATTGTTATGCCTCAAAAATTGGTTTGGGTTTTGTTTTGATGTCAAATGAGGGGATATCATATGCCTCTAAACAACTTATGGTGCATGAAAAGAATTATCCCACCAATGATCTTGAATTGGCCACCATGGTCTTTGCTTTGAAAATTTGGCGTCATTACTTTTATGGAGTTCATGTCGATGTATTTACTGATCATAAGAGTCTCCAATATGTGTTCACCCAAAAAGATCTTAACTTGAGACAAAGAGGTGGCTAGTGAAATGACTCAAAAAAAAGTGCTCGAAAACGTGCATCGAAAGTGCCCAAAATCTTGTTTTCCATACATCTAAAAATTTGTTTGTTATTTTAAAATCCAACTTCATATTATTGATCAGGGGTTCAAATTGAGTGGACTAGGTCCAACCCAAATTTTAGAGCAATCGTATCAAAATTCAAAAATCACAAAATATGCTATTTAGGAGTGTCCACTTTGAAGGGGAATATCTCTTAGTACACAATGAACTAGGGTGTCCCAAAACCTACCAACTAAAAGCCCTTTGAATTAGCTTTACAACGCACTTTGTTTCACCTCATTCCGAGCTCTGATGAAGGATTTATGCCCATTTTCGTAAAACTCGCCCGTGCAGAAAATGCAATTTCCAGTGAGAAGTCCGTTTTTGGTGTTATTTTCTCATGACTTCAGTCCAAGACTTTTTAGTCTTGGGCCTAAGAGTTCTCACACTTGAAAATACATATACTTAGCGTTATTTCACCCTCATATTATCCTAAACATTCCCCAAAAACTCACTCAAACATTTAGACTCATATCTCACCCTAAATTCAAGTGCCAAACTCAAGACCAATCTTAAGGATTTCTTCATTTCACTCAAGCTTCAAGTCTCCATTAAAGTCTTCTTCAAGAACCTCTCCAAAGCTAAGGTATGTGGTGTTGAACTAGTAGGTCCTTCCACCCATGGTGCCTAAACCCTGTTTTAATTAATATTGCATGACTTAAAGATGATTTTACATGTGAGTCTTGTATATTGAGAAATTTATTCCACAGTGATTTTAGTTCATGAAAGTATGGTTGTTTTAGCATTTTTTGATCTTCAAATCTTGGATCTAATGTTGGAATTGATGAGGGGTTTTGATGTGAATGTCTTGTGGGTGTTGCAAGGTGTTGATTAAAGGTTTTACCACTGATTTTCCTACATGATTTCATCTCTAAATTGCATATTCTTTTACCCCCATTATATACCCGCAAGGTGTTTGATAAAATGTTCGGTTATATTTTCTTGAGAAATTGAAGGTCCAAAGCATGAGATATGATATGAATGATGTTATGATGATGAAATGAGCTTATGTACATGATTATTCCTACATAAGGTATTGCATTAGAGCTTATGATAAATCCTATATAAAGTGTTGCACTAGACCAGGCCCAATCCGTGGGGATAAGAACCCTGGTAACTATGTGAGGGGTTTATACTTCACCACCTAGGAAGATTGGGGTGTGACCAAGATCAACCATGTGAGGGGTTTATACTTCACCACCTAGGATGATTGGGGTGTGACCATCATCAACCGAGATAGGGGTTTGTACTCAACAACTATGTGAGGGTTTATACTTCACCATCTAGGTTGATTGGGGTGTGACCAACATCAACCATTTGAGGGGTTTATACCTCAACACCTAGGATGATTGGGGTGTGACCATCATCAACAAACCAATGTTGGAAAGCTATCTTTGTCTTTTCTTCACATAAGATATCTTATATGAGCATGATTTACTTAAGCAAGTTTTACTTATGTATTGATCATACATGTCATATTGTTATATTATGCCTATTGTCTATTGATACGCATTTTGATTATGATGCCTATCTATTGTTGCATTGCATCCCACAAACTTAGTACATTCAAACGTACTAATGCATACTCTAGCCTACATGATATCACCATGTATGGACCGGAGCTCCTATTGAGTGTCCTTGTAGCTAGGTGGATTGTTCAAGTTAACCATTGGTGAGTCCTCCATTCGGGGGACAAGGACTATTCTCTCACACTATGTATTAAGATTCTCTTTTCTTTATCATTTACCTATGACTATGAGCGTGAGCCCGGCTATATGTCATGGCACCCGCCATTATCTATGTAGTAGAGGTGTTGTAGGACAAAGCTATGTATTTATGGCATGAGTTGATTCTATTATCTCTTGACTCTATGTTATGACAAGTTCTCCCTTGGTCCCCTTTTCCCTTATTTCCATTCTTCAAATGTCATTTAATTGTTCCACGACCAAGGATGTGTAATTATATGCTATGAGGTTTGTTTAGGGCCTTCGGGTTCCCCATTCGTCGCTTATGTCTAGGCCTTATGCTTGGGTCGTGAAAAAGATGGTATCAGAGCACTAGGTTGTTAGATACTCGGAGTCCAACACACCACATAGATTAGAGTCTTATTCATGGTTGTGTTGTGCACCACAACTATGATTACGAGGCTATGAGATGTTTTAGGAAATGTTTCCCTTCTTCATGGTCTATATCGTGCTTTAGAAGTGAGGTAGGGCTTTCCCATCTAACGAATATTCTTTGCTCTTTTAGTTGATCATGCCGCTTCAAAGAGGAAGGTTAAGGAAGGTAAGTAGAAGGTTTTGATTTTGATGGATCCGAGTTTCACCATTTCTTCTCTCTTCTTTTAGTTGATGGTGGGGCTTCCTGTGTGCCCCAAGTTATGATGTGAACCTTTGGTGTTTATCTCTTGGTTTGGTATATTATTGCTAGAAAGTTTGTACGTGTTGATTCGGGTTTGTATTACATTAGGTCTTGCTTTGTGGCTTGTTGGAGTTGGCGTAGTGGATTTTGATTTCATACTTGGGATGATATGGTTGCATGCATGTTGTGTATTCATGGATGGTAGGACCCGTAGATTTAGATCCTGAATCCCTAATGAGCCCGTCTTTGAGGGGGAGGTTGTTAAGCGATAGGAAGGGAGGTAGATCCATTTCATGTCTTAAGGTATAATTAGTCTCTAAGGGGTTGCATTTATCATCTTGTGAAAATTGGAGGTGTTAAACGTAAGTTGTTTTGTTTGTAGAATTTTTGTTGGTGGTAGATGAGGTCTTGAATGCCTCTTTCTGATATTTTGAATTTGGAGTAGTGTCTTTTGGTTTGACCAGTACGCCGGTTATGCCTATAAGTCCCATGAGTAAGATCTTTAATCCCTATTCTAATAGGTTTATGGTGGTGTTGATGATGATAATGTGGTTCGTTCCCTAATGAGGTAGTGCATGTTAATCATTTGAGAGTAGTACTACAAGTTTAAGGGAGAAGGTTGGGTGCTAGTAGGTGAGAAGGGAATTTTGGTGGTAAGAGGTTGCCTCCTAGGTTGTGTGGTGCCGAGTGATGGTATTAAGATAGACCATAGAAAGACAAAGGTGATTAGAGATTAGGCTAGACCTTTGACTTCATCAGATATTAGGAGCCTCTTGGGTTTAGTGGGCTATTGCCAAAGGTTGTGAGTAAGGTGATTTGATAGGTATGGGGGTTGCTATTTCTTGTGTTATTCGTTGGTGCTAGTAGGATTCATGTGTATGTGGATTGATCCTTGATTCCTTCCAATTGAGGAGACCCAAAACTTATTTTCAATAAAACCTATACGGATTTTACTTATTTTAATTTGGGATTTGAATATTATGATTCCTAAAATTCTATTGATGCATGGGCAGTGTTTATTTGATGATTTTAATGTCATTTAAACCGTTATATGAGAATTTACCTTGGGTTTGAGTTATAAGTATGAATGTTCCCCTTTTGAAATTATTTATGCATGAGAGACTACACTATGGATTTAAATATGGAATTAATTATGTTTTCACTTCAACTTCATACTATAAATGTTAATTTTAAATGGAGTCTTAATTACTCATGTCATTTTCTCATTGTTCATAGCATATGAATTCATGTACACAGATTATTTTGAAAAGTTATGATATGGGTAAGCCCAATTTCATTTTAGGGTATGATTTTGGTAAAAGGTTGGTTATGACAATATTGTGATCATATATATGCCTTTGATTTTGGCTCTTTAAGCATTTTGGGTGCTTGCACCATTTTGTAAATGAATGGGTCATTCCTATGCATGAGTATTATGACTATGAAATTATGATTTTGGCATTTGAGCCTAAGTATAAATTATTATGAATGTGTGTGGCTTTTAAGCCCAATTGTGCGTTGAAATGATTTGGAAAATGACTATTGCCTCTTTGAGAGTATGTACATACATATTATAAGTATTCTTCTGGGATGACGACTTAGCTTGTTGTGTTGAGGGCCTTGGGGTTGTTTGGGCTACTTGGATGACATGTTTCTAATGAGTGTAGAACCCGTAATGTTGTAATATGATGGGTAAGGATAGTCGATCTATTTAGTCAACTACGATGGGTTAGTCACTTATCTAAGATTGATCTTTGGTTCGGGTTTTGTCTCCAAGTGATGATGAAGGTTGGTGATATCCCTAGGTGTCTTTTCGGATTAGGAGTGAGCATTATTAGTATTGATGGAGTTGCGTGGTTGATTTATGCATCGGTAATGACTGTGGGTTTCTTGAATAGGGTCTTAAAACCCTACCTTTGCATGTTTGTGGTGATTTCTAGTAACAAAGTATTGATTTATTTAGATCTTGTGAATCATTTGGGGGTAGTGTTGCAAGTCTTAGAGGATGAGAGGTTGTTTGCTAAATTTGGTAAGTGTGCATTGTGGGTAGCAAGAAGGTGGTTAGAAGTCTTTAAGAATTATGATGTGAGTGTGCATTAGTTTT
>JAPFFP010005960.1:0-17646 GCA_026153255.1 Solanum medicagineum
GGGGGAGGTGATTAGACAGGACATGGCGGATCTTAACCTCACTGAGGACATGACCTTAGATAGAAAGGAGTGGAGGTTGCGGATTAGAGTAATAGGCTAAGTTGTTGCTCTTCATCTTAGTCTTCTTCTTCGTCTTTCTCTTATTATTAGTAGCACTAGTAGTAGTAGTAGTATTTGTCTGTTGCTCTATTATTATTCCTTTTATTTCCATTATCTGGCATATACGTGTTGGCCTTATCATATTTACTGACTGTAATGAGGTTTTCGTTGTTAGCCACACTTGTTGTTTTGTTCCACTCCCTACAATTCAATTTGTCATATCTTGTCATGTCTAGTTCTTTCTGCGTATGGGTTTTGAGCCGTGGGTTTTAGGAAACAGCCTCTCTACTTTATGAGGTAGAGTTAAGGTCTGCGTACAATCTACCCTCCCTAGACCCCACTTGTGGGATTTAATTGAGTATGTTGTTGTTTGTAAACAGTAATCTAAAAGACCCATGTTGAAAGTAAGCTCAATTTCATAAAAATCAAGTGCAAAAGAGTTTGGGGTCTTCATGGTTAAAGGGACCATGAATCAATCCCACATACCTTAGCTAATAAGAAGAATCAAGAAGAAATTGAGTGAAGAAGAAGACCCTTCCTTAATCTCCAAGCCGATCCTTCAAGGCTCACTTGAGAGGAGTTCTTTTGATGAGAGTTTGAATAAGAGTGTAGGTCTTTTGAGAGGCTTTGGATATGTTAGAAAATCATAAACAACTCTTAGGAATAGCCAAAATTATAAGAAAACTATTAATGAAATGAGTGTTAAGAAGTTACTAGGGGTCCTATAATGAAGCACCATGGGTTGTGTAGAGGTCACACAGACTGTGTGCCGATCTGTGTGGTCTTACTTAGAAATATTGCTCACAGAGGATGTTCTGAGACTGTGATTTCATACTTCAAAAATTTTTGGACCAATGCCCATACGGGACACCATACGACCCATGAAGGGGTCACACGGCCCATGTGGGGTTCATATGTGAAGTGTGTTGGCCAAAATGGGGTATTCAAGGCCAAGGCTCCTCGGACAAGCCACCACATGGCCAGTGAAGCGTCACACGAGTTGTATGGGGTTCATGTAGTGAATGTCTTCATCTTGAACTCCAACTTAAGGCCAATACTCTATACACAAGGCTAAGAGCCACCTCAAGGCTCCTCTACACGGTTAGTGATGAGTCACACGACCCATGGAAGTGTCCATGTGATGTCGCCTCGGTCAAAAACTTTTCAAAACAGAATTTTCATGCATATCAAGGCCATAGAATGTCCGGGTCCTTACAAATTCACACGTGAATCATGATATAATTCATGTTAATCAACTTACGAGGAAGAATAATCAACTCTTGTATCACACGAACAAACAGGAGACAAAACTCAATTTATCCTTAAAATGTCAATCAAACTTGCAAATAAGAGTAATGTTCTTGTACACATTGTACAAGTGTGATGTAATGATGGAAAACCAATGAAAATCTGATCATTATGTTGTGTGTTTAACTGTCACGGTCCCAACCTAGGGTCTAGTTGTAATTACCTTGAAGGGCATTTTTAGTATTTTCAATAAGATTTTCAATTTTTCCCTTCTCTAAATTTGTTTTGAGTCATTTTTTGTTGAGTCTAATAGTCAAATTTTGAAAGTATTATAAAAATTGAGAATTTTGCTAAAGAAAGAGTTTTTAAAGGCTTAAAGTTAGAAGTTTTGAGTTTTAAGGTCATCTTGAATTTTGGGTGTTGGAATATAATTCCGCCGATTCCATTAGCTCTGGAATGTGAAATTTGGTCTAGGGAAACTGACATATTTGGACTCAAAGTTGCATTTTTAGTTGAATGTGATCATAGTTTGACTTTGGTCAACATTTAAAGTTCGAAAGCTCTAATGTGAATGTTGAAGTTCGATCGAGTCTGAAATGTCATTTTTAGTATGGTTGCATGTTTGGTTCATATTTATAAGGTTCAGGTTGAGTTCTAAGGGTCAAAAGCATGTTTTGAAAGGTATTGGTGAAAGTTGACTGCCGGGTAATACCTTTTTTATTTTATTTTTTATTACTGGAAAACCCCTTTCTTCCTCATCTTTGATTACTCACCATTTTATTCCATTTTTGAATTCTAAAAGTTTGGATATACATTTTTAAGCAAGGTTTTTCATAGGTTTTCATTTGGGTAAACTTCTTAATTCAGTATTTAAATTATGATTTTGATTTCGTTTTAGTTTCAACCCTTCCATTTTTATGAATTTCCAAGAACATGATTCAAACTTTAAATGATGATTTCTCTCAATTTCTACTCAAAATTTATGGAATTTTTAACCCAAAAACTCCATTTTTTGTGTAAAATCAAAATTTTGAGCTCAATTTTCATATTTAAAATTTTAGAAAAATAACCTACTTTTTGACCATTTTTGTTCTAGACCTAATTCGTATCAATATAGGTATCAATTGAATTTTTTTGACACGTATATCTCATTCTTGATAGTATTTTAGAATTTTGGAGTCGATTTTGTTGATTCATTCATCCGGTTGACTAGTTCATGTGCGATACGGCCTTCGAGGTAGGTTTAGCTTATCCTCTTTGGGTCTGGTTTAGGTTATTGAGTATGTCTATGTGATAAGACATGATATTGGATTGATTCATGGGGAAATTTGTTTAGTGATAATTGTGAGAGGAAGTGATGCTTATTATGGTTATTAATTCATGATTCTTAATGTCAAAATGTGGGTTTTGAATTGAAGAAATTGGAGTTTTCTTGGACGTTGATTTCAGATTGAAAGATGGTGATTATGAGTTTATTTTGAGTTATTTTTTCGAAACGATTTTCACCATTAGACTACTTATCTCTTGGGGAGCATTTTCATGTATAAAGTTTTTATTTCGATTTTTTTTTCAATATGAGATTTATGCTCGACCGATGTACTTTTTTTGTTTCATGTCCCGTAACTCTTCCTCAGCCAGGTAGATCATTTTACCCTTTTCACCTAAATTACTTGATTCTAGTATCATAGGGTTGCCAATGTTATTTTTATTCTATATTTGACTAGATTGTAGTGATTTGGAGTATCGTAGAAGGGAAAAAGGCTTAGATTTGAGTTGATTGAGACTTTGATTAAGGAAAGTGGACTTCTGACCTTTTGTTAAGTATGATTGAACTTTGTATTATCCTATTTTAGTTGATTTGGGTGATTTGTGATATGAAATGGGATGTAATTATACTATTATAGGCTCTGATCATGGAATTTCAAATTGGGTAATTGTAAATCTATGAAAATCCTTCACTTGTGAAATAATTGTGCGGCTATAAGTACTTGTGAACTTGTTGATATTTTGGTATTCATATTGAGACTGTACTGATACTGAGATTCATACTAACATTGAGGCTGCACTAATATTGAGATTGAGCTTTGATGTTTGATCGTTTTGGCTATTGATTGAGACAAGTGGATTGTTAAACCTTGTTGAGCTTACTTGAACATTATATTTTCTTCATTTGTGAATTAAAATGATTGGGTAATTGTTGTTGGCTAAAGTGAACTACATAAATTGTGAGAATTGGACTAAATTGTGAAATTTCTTTACGGTGTTGAAGTGAATATTAGAAATTGTCATGTATTGACTTGTGATTTGGTATTGAGAATCTCTTGTGATATAATAATGTGAATCTTGTGTCATGTTATAAATGAACATAGTAAATACCGGAGATATTATTGAACATTATTTGTGGGTTAGATAATTAAGTATAACCTTAGAATGGAAAGATCATTATACCTTGTATATTGTGAGATTTGACTTGAATTGATATATTTATTATAATATGGACTCTTATATGCACTTTTTTTATCACTCTATAATAATACTATATTGTTGTGCATTCTTGACTGAGTTCCACTATTATGAAAAGCTTAAGGGAAATGGTTCCAGCTAGAAAAAAAAATATTAATTTACTATGGGGACATGCCATATGAGGATTGGCATGTGACATTGATTCATTATAGGGATGGGTCATACGAGTCGTGGCATGTGATATTGATTTATTATAGGGACGGGACACACAAGCCGTGACATGAGAGATTGATTTATTATGGGGACAAGACACACGAGTCATCACATATGACATTGATTATAAAAGGGACTAGCCTCACGAGTTAAGGAAGGTACATAAACAGATATGTTCCCCATAGGTTCTAGACTGATTACATAATCGGATGTGTACCATGGGACATACATGTATCGTGATTACTTGACATTACATTGCATTGATTATATTTCATAAAGTTCATCCCATTTTATATCATTCCTTACTTGATGATGGTCTATGTACCATAGGTGATGTGTTGAATGCTTTGAACCATGTACAATGCTGAGACTGAACTATTAAAATATTGTGATATATGTTAGTAAGTTGAACCTTGTACTTTGTTGGGATTGAACTATTGAAAGATTGTGATATATGTTGATAACTTGAGCCTTGTACATTGTGGAGATTGGACTATGGGGATATTGTGTTTTGAGATTGTAACTACTAATATTACTGACAGATTATTGTACTACTTGGCTTTAGGGATCAACTGATTATTCTGAGATAGTATTCTATAATGTGTATACATATGTGTATTATTGTTGTGCTTGGACTTTTTTGAGTGCAAGTGTGTAGTTCGGCGGTATGTGGTTGGGTGGATAGGAGTACTTGTGTTTTTCATTATTTTACTTTAGATTTAGTTTTCATTTACCAAGTACCGTGTTGTTTCGCATTTACCCCTTGCTACATTTTTGTAGATCGTGAGTCTGCTCCTCTTGATTTGATTTCTCATCATCAGGCCGAGCTTTATTCTTGAGAGGTAGCTGCTTGTCTCTTAAGCATCCCTCAAGGATTCTATATTTATGTTATATTCTATTCGAGGACTAGATATTGAGATGTGCATTTTTTTGAGTGTTATAACCTAGTGACTTCTACATATGACAACCCATCTTGGGATGGTTTATAGACTTGATTACCTTGTGCTTATCCTAGCTTATTAGACTTTACTTCTTCTGCACTTAATATTATGCATTTAACTGAGCAGGTTTAGGTTTTCTTACCTTGGTAGGTGCTATCATAACCCATTTTTGGGTCATGGCATGGCAAATGTGGAACCTAAAAATGCCCTATCCAAGCCTTTATTCATACCATAAGCATAGATAAGATAAATAAGCAATTACATGATTAAGCAAGAAAAAGCATAGTCTTAAAAGCAAGCTAAAAAGTAAAGTCAAGAACTTCCCAATAAAAGAATTACATCATCATGTCCAATCATGCCTCATTGCTAAATATTTGTGGGGTCTAGAACATAGGACTAGCTATTCCTCAAAAAAAGTAAAGAAAATACAAGGTCTCAACTAAAACGATGTGAAGTATGAAATAAAGGCTTGTCCTCACAGTATGGGAACTTACCAAGTCTTCAATGCACAAATCCAAGTCTAGCCATAATAGTGAGGTGTAGGAGTGTCCTCCCCATACCTACATGGTTAGATCACATAGGTAAAAAGTATGTGTTAGTATGTTAGAATGTACTGAATATGTAAGCATATGGTGCGTCAAAGAAACATCACAATCATAATAACAATCTATATAATCATATCAATGGAATTAAAGGAGAAGAGATGCTACATGTACAATGCAATTTTAAAATCATGAATGGAAGTATTATAAAGCATTTTATAACCAAGCATACATACATATATGAGAATATGACTATAATCGGTAATAAGACCATGTAGACTATTACATAGAATTCCAATATTGCCACACCGAAGAAGAAGTAATCTACTTGCCAAGGTAGACTATACCCCACCATATGATTTCTACCTCGCCTCAGTGAGTATCATATGTGGATCCACTAACTTATACCTTATAGGCACATAATTCCTACAGTGGCACGTAGTTATGAGATAAGAGAATTCATATAATGATCTTTGGGAATAGTTCCCCTTGCTCAAGCTCACTTGGTACTAATTCAAATTCTACATAATGCATAACATATAATGGATATATAATCGTCGACATAATTTGTAGTTCATAAAATCATATTTTCATAGCTTGTAAGATAGGTATAAAACCAAGTGAAATAATTCATATCATAAGAATAATTCATCTACATATCTTGCATAAAGTGTGGGTGTACTCCCCATCTTATAAACATAGCATAATACTAGGGTTTTAAGTTATCCTACTAATCATGATCATTGACATACTTTCATACTTGGAATCTTATTCATGGAGAAAATAGTTTAACGTAAGAATTAGGGCAAAATATGGGTTCATGAACAATTGAAGCTAAAATCATTAATTTAATGAAAATCATGTGAGATCAATGCAATTGAAGTTAATTCAATCATACGTCAAATAACCCACATCAATTTTCTAAGTGCTAATCAACATACACTTAAAATCCCTTAAAAGTCGATTGAAAATCATGCAATCTGTGTGAATCATCATAATTCATATATAATAGAGTAATTTACTCATATAATAATCATAATTCAAGCATTAGAATAAAAATCATGAAAATTCATAGAATTCATGCTTGAACTTGAGGAAAAAGTGAAGTACGGATTAGGCTCTATGGATGAAATCAGTCCACGAATGAAACCCTACATACCTTGTTGAAGAAATCCTGGAAATTGAGAGAAATTGACCTTGAATTCATGGAGAAACTTGGAGACCTAACTTGTTTCAATGGTGGATTCCTTTGAGAGAGAAAAGACTTAGAATTGTGGAGTGAATTTGGGATTGAATGAGTTAGAATGAGAATTAGGTTAGTTTTATCAAGTTTGGGGTGGTTAGGACACTAAAACGACCCCAAAAAGGTAACTGAAAATGTGGCTTGAAAGTGCCCAAAATTATAATTTTTATATATCTCAAAATCAGTGCGTTATTTTGGAAATCTGACTTCATTTTCTTGGTCAGGGGGTCAAATTTAGGGGGAAAAGGATCTTCACCCGATTTTAAAGCAACCGTAGCAAAATCTGAAATTTTAAAGTGATGATTTCCAGTGGCTACTGCCCGTTCTTAGTGAGACGCACACTGGCTTATTTTTGTGCCAGTGGATTCATTTCGGTCTAAGATTTTTAAGTCTTGCGCCTAAGCCTTTCCACACGAGAAAATATCTATACTTAGCCATTGTTCATCCTCATATCATTCAAAACATTCCCCTATACTCACTCAAACACTTAGGCTTATATTTCTCTCAAATTTCAAATGCCAAACCCTCTCCGGATCTTAAGAATTTCAACCAAGCTTCATGTCTCCATCTCCAATCTTCATCAAGTTCATCTCCAAAGCTAAGGTATGTGGGTTTATTTCATGGGTTCCTTTCACCCATGATACCCAAGCTTCCTTTTCCTCAAAATTGCATGATTTGAAGTTGAGTTACTCATGGGTCTTATCTATTATGAAAATCGCTGCAAACTATGTTGGGGTTTATGAAATTGTGACTCTTTTGCCATGTTTTAGTCTATGAATCTAGGATCTATTGTAAGATTTGAAGAAGGTTTTGACCTATTGCTTCAAGGTGTTACCAAGTATCTATTGAAGGTTTTACATTAAATTTCTAGCATGATTTCACTCTGAATTGCATGGTTTTACACTAGCATTACACACCCGCTAGGTGTTTGATAAAATGTCTGGTTATGAATTCTTGAGGAATTGAAGGTCCAATGCATGTCTTATGAGTTGAAACACTTTATGGTGATGATAGAAATGTTTATATGAGTTGTTTAATGAGAAATACCTATGTTGTTGCAAGTAGATTGTTGGGTTCTTATGTTTGTTGTATTCTTGGGAAACTGAGGAGCTCTTTCTTGATGATTGAAATGTAATAGTTCCATGAGCTAGTTCTATGGAATGCTTAATCGAAAAAAGGACGGGCTCCTATAAGGAAGGACACTTAATCCGAAAAAGGACGGGCTCACATAAGGTAGTCACTTAATCCGAAAGGGGACAGGCTTTCGTAAGGAAGACCACTTAATCCGAAAAAGGGATGGGCTCCTGTAAGAAACGCCACTTAATTTGAAAATGGATGGGCTACTATAAGGAAGGTTACTTAATATGAAAGGGGACAGGCTCCCGTAAGGAAGGCCACTTAATCCGAAAAAGGACGGGCTCCTGTAAGGAAGGTCACTTAATCTAAAAGGGGACGGGCTCATGTAAGGAACGCCACATAATCCAAAAAAGGACAGGCTCCCGTGAGGAAGGTCACTTAATCCGAAAGGGGTCGGGCTCCCGTAAGGAAGGTCACTTAATTCGAAAGGGAACGGGCTCCTATAAGGAAGATCACTTAATCCGAAAAGGGATGGGCTCTCGTAAAGGTGAAGTTACTAATAAAATTCTCTCCAAAATGGGATGGGCTCACGTAAGGAAGGTTGCTTCACCAAAAGGTCTTATGTTCTATTCGTTGAAGTTTCTTTTCACACTTATATATTATGATCTATGTAAGATGAATGATTTGTAAAGCATGATTGACTTAAGCATTGGTCATACATGCCATATTGATATAATGCTATCTATTGCTTATAATTATGCATTTCGATTATGATGCCTATCTCTTGTTGCATTGCATCCCACATACTTAGTACATTTAAACGTACTAACACATACTCTATGCCTACATGATGTTACCATGTAGGAATCAAAGCATTGCTTGATCATATTCCTCCTCCATGTGGCTAGTACTATTGTCTTATAAGCTTGTTGGTAAGTCCTCCATTTCGGGGACATCTCTTGACATGTATTAAGACTATATCCTTTGATTATGCATTCTTATGAGGGTGAGCTCGGTTGCTTATCTTGGCCCCCATTCTTATCTATGTGGTAGAGGTGTGGTTGCACATGTTATGTATCTATGTTATGAGCTTGACTCTGTTAACTCTTGATGTTTATGATATGAAAGTTTATCCTTAGTCCCAATTTCCCTTTTTTTACATTTATCTCTTATTGCCATTCTAATTGCTTCCACAACCAAGAATGTGTAATGATATGCTATGAGGCATGTTTGGGGTTCCTTTGGGTTCCCCATTTGTCGATTACATCTGGACCCTAGGTTTCGGTCATGAAATATACTTATTGAGATCAAAATAACATAATTTAGGGGTTAAATGGGTAAGAAATAACCAAAGAGTCCCTCACTAAATTTCTGCCAGAACCATCCACGAGTCCAATCCATGAGTCGTAGATTGGATTATGACTGGTGAACCATGGTTTCGTACTAGTTACACATTTTAAGCCTCTAAGCATGTCTCTGATTTTCCATATACAAAACCCTCTTTACAACTCGTAATTTCTTTTACGGGTTATACTTACCCCTCTTTCATGCCTTCCAGACTTAGAAAAGTTTCCCCCTCATGACCCCTTCTACGATCTCTATGTATGAGTCATTGTCCAAAGTATGAATCATAAAACTCTATATGTAGTTCAACTCTAAAATTTCAAGAATTCCACCAATGAAAATGCTAGACCACAAGGCCTGTCTATGATACATGGTTCAGACTATGAGCCGTAGATAGGCTCATACTATCCAATCTGAATTTAATTTCCTACAACTTTTCAAATTCTTAACTTTTCTATGTGCGGGTTGTTACAATAGTCCTCAAAACAGTGGGGGTAAAAGTCATCCCCAAAATAAAACAAAAACTAGTGCTTACAATGCTCTAAACCTAGTCCTAAATAAAATAGCAACACATGAAAATTTGGGTAACTGAACACTTTCACGATGCCCTTTACTAAATATGAACTGGACCATGGACCTTGAATGTTCTCATGATGCCTTGCGTTGGTCTTGAACTTGACCAACCAATAGTTGGTGGAGTACCTTTGTTTCATGGTTGTCCAGGCTGTATATCTGCACTTCATGATCATCGTCACACCTCATGGTGTACAAGGGCTGTGCAGGGGCTCGTGATATGTTAGTTTGTTTTCAGACAAGGCTGGCTTCCCTTCACGAGTTGCCTTATATAGAGGGCTTTCACCAGCTAGTGCACCATGAACCTTAAAAGGTCTTATGGTACGCTACTTGCATCTAAACAATGTTGTCCCAACTTTTGATGCCAAATGCAAACTACTTATGTTTCTATCCAACATTTAAATGCATTGAATTTCATTTCCTTATCATCAAAGCTCGATTAATGTTTGACTTGGTAGGTTTTTGACTAATGAATCTTCTTGTTCATAGATGCAACAAGGCCACCTAGATTCCCTTATCCACAACATCTCCTAAGTCTTATTTAGGGCCTCTGACGACATTTTCTTATGTGCATTGATTTCGTTCTTAAGTTGCAGTTTAATTGATATTAGGAAAAACCTCTCAAAAAAATATTCCTTCAATTTTCTCCGTCTGGTGATTGAATCATGTAGCAACTTATTTAATCACTTCATTGCCTCCCCAGACAGAGACAATGAAGACAAAAACAGGCGAATGGTCTCTTGGCTCACTCTAGGGATCTCCAATGACTTGCATGTGGCAATGAAGTTCATCAAGTGTTGGTTTGCATCATCACTAGCTGCTCCATTAAATAAGACCTTTAGGTTCAACATTTGTAGCATAGTGCTTGTGTTTATGAACTTCATACCATGAGGGAGTGGAGGAAGTACTATAACTCTATTAGCACTCACAACATCTAATTTAGCAACATTATCTTCATATTTACAGGCCTCTCATCTTGGACTCACAGTGTTTGTTGACATTGTAGTGGGGGTACAACTTCTTCCTCTAATTAATCCTTGCTATCATTATCCTTGGTTGGATATCACCCAACTTTGTAGTCTCTGTGCCTCGCATATTTGTGCATTCATCCTTCCGACAGATTTCTATATCTCAGAGTTGTAGGGAAGTACAAATGCACACTTGTGCTGGGTATCTAGCACGTGCAAACTATTACCTAAATAGAACCAAACAAAAACAAAAACTAAAATCAGGAAATAGAACTACAACTGAAATAGAGAACTAGTAGGTTATTTCAAAGTTGTATTTTGTGGCAATTGTGCCATTTTTGATAATGTTCAAGAATACCCTTTTATAGAATATGGACGATTATTAATAATGTATTTACCCAACTAAGAGTCAAGATCGATCCCATAGAATAGGTTGAAACAACTCTACTAATTATTATATTCAGTCGTTGGTTCTATTTCCAGAAAACAAACAACATGAAAAAGTAAAAGTGGGGGTTTAATACTAACAAACTAGGCTTATGACTATGGTTCAAACAAACTAGGATTTAGATAATATGATCAGAAACTAGCGTTGCGGTGCCCATGAAATATAACTTAGTAAGCATTTATCATTAGTGGTATCGTTCATTGCATCGCATGCAAAATCTCGAATGTTATGTAATACCTTGTTCAACTTCCTATCTTTCCTATATACATCTCATCTCTCACTTCTCAACCTCAGAATATATATGATTTAGCCCTTACTATTGAATTCATATTGCTCTTCCTTCCTGAGCTCATCAGTACTGTAGATGAAAATAAACACTTACTCAAACTATACTATTGATTGCATCTAATTGCTGTTATTGTTACCTTTTCCTAGTCACTACTTTCCTTTTGGCCAAGTAACGAATGCGGGTTAGTTCTCAATGTATGAACTCATTAAGAAATACTTTTAAGCAAACGTATAAATTCTAATAAAACCCTAAGTTTGCCTATTTTGTTATAGTGTCATGGTTTTCACAACCTTAGTTATGGGTTTAATTAATCGAACTTGCAAGAATTGAAGTAAGTATCATGATATAATTCATTTATAATAAACTTGCAAGGATTAATTAATCAATTCTTGAATCACATGAACAAATGTCAGATGAAAGTTCAATTTATCCTTCAAACGACAATCAAACTTGCAACTAAGAGTAGTCTTCTTGCACACACTATCCAGGCATGATGTAATGATGGAAAATCAATGAAAAGTTGATGTTGATGTCATGTGCTTAACCCTAAAAATAGTGGGGTGAAATTCATCCAATAAATAAAACAAATTCTAGTGTGTACAATGCCCTAAACCTAGTCCTAAATGAAATAGGAAAACATGAAAATTTGCGCGACTTGACACTTGCACGATGCCCTTTACTAGACGTGAACTCTACCATGGACCTTGAATGGTATTGTGGTGGCTTGCCTTGGTCTTAAACATTTCCAAGAAATGGTCCCTTCTCTGGAAACCTTAACGATCCATGGGGTGCACCATGACTCATGTATGGTGCCGTGGTGGACTAACTTTGCTTAGTGGTTTTCTAGGCTATATATGTGCACTTCGTGAGCACCCTCATGCCTCGTGGTGTGCACCATAGGCCATGTAGGGACTCGTGGCATGTCAATTGGTTTCCAAAAAAAGTTTCCTTGGCCAAATTGCCTTCATGAGGTGCCTTTCATAGAGAGCCTCCATCGTCCAGTGCACCACAGACTTTAAGTGGTCTCATGGTGTGCCACTTGGATCCAAATAATGTTTTCCCAACTTTGATGCCAAATGTAGATTGCTTATGCTTCTATCTAACATTCAAGCCCATTGAATTCCATCTCCTTATCATCAAAGCTTGATTAATTTCTGACTTGGTGGCTTCTTGAGCCTTGTTTTGAGTTAATTTTGTCATAAGGGAAGCAATAGAAGAGAACCCATTCACAAACCTCCGATAATAGTCCGCTAAGCCCAAGAAGCTATTAAGATCCGACGGGGTCAATGGTCTAGGATAATTTCTAAACACATCGGTTCTCTTAGGATCAACCTTAATACCATCCCCCGACACTATATGTCCTCGGAAGGCAACCTCCCTGAACTAAAATTCATACTTTTCATATTTAGCATACAATTTCTCCTCCCTCAATCTTTGTAACACAACCCTCAAATGAGCCCTATGCTCCTCCTAACCACGCGACTAGATCAAAATGTCATAAAATGAATACCACGAAAAATGAATCAAGGCAGGGTTTGAAAACCCTATTCATAAGGTCTATGAAAATGGCCGGTGCATTGGTCAACCTAAAAGACATCACAACAAACTCATAATACCCATATCTAGTCCAAAAGGTCGTCTTGGGAATATCACACTCCCTCACCGTCTCTTGATGATACTCGAACCTATGATCAATCTTAGAGAAATGGCTAGCCCCTTGCAATTGGTCAAACAAATCATCAATCATTAAAAGAGGATACCTATTCTTGATGGGGACCCTATTGAGCTACCGGTAGTCAATACACATCCAAACGGACCCATTCATCTTTTTCACAAACAACACCAGTGCAACCCAAGGTGATTGGCTAGGCCTAATGAACCCCTTCTCCAACAAGTCCATCAATTTCTCCTTCAACTCCGCCAGGGCTATACGGTAAGGGGGAATAGAAATGGGTTACGTATCAGGGAGGAGGTCTATGCCAAAGTCTATTTCCCTTTCGGGAGGAACATTGGGAAGACATCAAGAAACTCATTTACAACCAAAACCGACACTAGGGGGAGGACTTTAGACTCCACATCCCTAACCCTCACAAGATGGTAAAGACACCTCTTAGAGATCAACTCACATGCTTTAATGCAGGAGATGAATCTACCCTTGACCACCACATCTTGACTCTCCAACTCAAGGACGGGTTCATTTGGAAATTGAAATTTGACCCTATGGGTTCTACAATCAATAGAAGCATAGTATGCATGCAGCCAATCCATCCCAAGAATAATGTTAAAATCAACCATGTCCAACTCAACAAGGTCATAAGGCAATATTTTATGCAAGAAGCAAATATGACAACTTCTACAAAATTTTCTAGCAACAATAGATGCACCAATAGGAGTAGACACCTCATAGACTCATTCAACAACTCGGGGTCAACAGGGAACCTTTTTGCAACAAAGGGGGTAATAAAGAAAAGAGTGACACCCCGATCAATCAATGCATACACATCAAAGTCGAAGATTTTCAACATACCGGTAATGACATCAGGGACCTCATCCACCCCTTGCCTCCCATGCAAAGCATAAAATCGACTATGCTTTAGGGCACCATCTTGTCGGCCACCACTCCCCAAAGGAACCACATTAGCACCTAGAGGACGAACCTCTTTGCCATTGTTGCGATTTTGAGGGCAATCCACCTTTTTGTGACCCACTTCCGCACAAACAAAGCATGTATTAGTATCTCTCAAGCATGGGCCATTATAACCCTTACTACACCTAGGACAAACCTTATTAGGAACCACAACACCAATTTCTTGGGTCCTTGGGAAGTCATTGGCAAGTCCCATACTAGAATCATGAGAGGACCCTTGGCCTTGGTAGATCCGGCCACCCTTTTGGAACTTACCCTCGAAACGGACCCTCTTAGCCTCATGACCCCTCATCTTCCTCAATTTCTCCTCTTCCATTTGCTTGGCATAGGTCATCAAATGTGACAAGTCCATGTCACTAATCAACATGGTAGACTGACACTCCTCACTAACCATGTCGGACATACCCATCATAAATTTGTTTATCGTAGATCTTGAGTCAGCCACAAACGTGGAACGTATTTCGAAACTTAGTTGAACTTGAGGGCATACTCCCTCACACTCATGGACCCTTGTCTCAAATTCATAAATTCCACCAACTTAGCTTCCATAAGTTCAAGGGGGAAGAACCGGTTAAGGAAGGCCACCTTGAACTTTTCCCAAAGCACCACATAGTTGACTCCCTTCTCTTCCTTCCATTGGTTGTACCATATTTGAGCTACCCCTTTGAGTTGGTAGGCCGCCATATCTGCCTTATCCTCCGACCTCACGTGTATGATAGACAAAATCTTGTAAACCTCATCAATGAATTCTTAAGGGTCCTCACTCACCTTTGACCCATGGAATTTCGGGGGATTCATTCTCATAAAGCCACTCACCAGAGAGGCCGGTGTAGGAGCATGAGGGGCTTGGGCCCCTTGATTGGCTTGATTAGCCATCACTTGTGCAAGCAAGGTGAGAGCATCCCTAAGTTCTCCATTGGCTAGTTGCTCCTCGAGCGTGCGTGATCGTCTTCCTCTCGTGTTAGGCAAGATCTAGCACAGACATGAACATGCGTTAGGGGAGGAAAGCTTACTTAAACTCTAAAGCACAAATTAGAACATAAAGAAGTGAAACATTTCCTAAGATATCTCATAGCCCCCTACTCACAGTTGTGGTGCACAACACAACCATGAATAGGACTCTAATCAATATGATATGTTGGACGCTGAGGATCTAACAACCTAATGTACTGATACCATCTTTGTCTCGACCCAAGCCTAGGGCCTAGACGTGACCGACGAATGGGAACCCAAAAAAGCCTCATAGCATATCATTACACATCCTTAGTCACGAAAGCAATTAAAATTACAATAATAGGAAAACATAAACAAGGGTAAATGGGACTAAGGGTAAACTTCCATATGGTAACATCAAGAAAACAGGAGAGTCGAGGCTCAAATATAGATACATAACATGTCCAGCAACATCTCTAATACATAGATAAGAGCGGGGGCCGAGACAAGCAACCGCGCTCACGCTCACAGTTAATATATAACCAAAAGAAAGGTAGTCTTAATACAGAGCAAGAGATCATAAGCAACGTCCCCGAAATGGAGGACTCACCAACAAGCATGTAGGAAAATCAAAGTAGCCACGTGAAGGAGGAGGATGATCACGCGGTGCTCCGGTCCCTACATGGTGACATCATATAGCAATAGAGTAAGCATTAGTACATTTGAATGTACTAAGTATGTAGAATGCAATGTAACAAGAGATAGGCACCATAGTCAAAATGCATAGAGATAAACAATAGCTAACATAGTAACAATATGACATGTATGATTAATGCTTAAGTAAAACATGCTTACATTGGACTTAACATATGTGTAAG
Source organism: Solanum medicagineum (assembly GCA_026153255.1). Taxonomy (NCBI): domain Eukaryota; kingdom Viridiplantae; phylum Streptophyta; class Magnoliopsida; order Solanales; family Solanaceae; genus Solanum; species Solanum medicagineum. Next base: position 15,907 of record JAPFFP010005960.1, read on the forward strand.
AAGAGACCATTAAACTACTGATGGATCGTCGCATCTTACCACCCTTGGTGATTGAGGTACGAACCCCATCAATAGGTTGGTGGATTGTCGCACCCTAGCACCCATGGTGCTGGAGTACAATTGCCACGATAGGTTGGTGGATCGTCGTACCTTACCACTCGTGGTGCCAGAGTACAAACCCCCCGATAGGTTGATGGGTACAAACTCCCGACAAGGTTGTTGGATAGTCGCACCTTACAACCCTTGTTTTGATACCATCTTTGTCATGACCCAAGCGTAGGGCCCAGATGTAACCGACGAATAGGAAACCGAAAGGGACCCCAAACAAACCTCATAAAATCATTACACTTCCTTGGTCATAGAAGCAATTAAAATGACAATAATAGGAAAGCATAAACAAGGGAAATTGGGATTAAGTGTAAACTTCCATATTGTAACATCAAGAAAACAAAAGAGTCGAGGCTCAAACATAGATAAATAACATGTCCAACCACACCTCTAGTACATAGATAAGAGGGGATGGGGCTCAAGACAAGCAAGCATGCTCACCCTCATACTTAATACATAACCAAAAGAAAGATAGTCTTAATACATAGCAAGAGATCATAAGCAACGTTCCCGGAATGGAGGACTCACCAACAGGCTTATAGGACAATAGAACTAGTCACGTGGAGGAAGAGGATGATCAAGCGGTTCTCCGGTTCCTACATGGTGACATCATGTAGGCACAAAGTATGCGTTAGTATATTTGGATGTACTAAACATGTAGGATGCAATGTAATAAGAGATAGGCACCACAGTCAAAATTCATAGAGATAAACAATAACTATCATAGTAAAAATATGGCAACTATGATTTATGCTTAAGTAAAACAAGCTTACATAGCACATAACATATGTGTAAGAAGAGACCATTAAACTATTGGTGGATCGTTACACCCTACCACCCTTGGTGATTTAGGTACAAACCCTATCAATAGGTTGGTGGATCGTCACACCCTACCACCCGTGGTGCCGGAGTACAAACCCCTTGATAGGTTGATGGGTACAAACCCCTAACAAGGTTGTTGGATAGTCGCACCTTACCACCCTTGTTTCGATACCATCTTTGTCACGATCCAAGCCTAGGACCTAGACATGACCGGTGAATGGGGAACCCAAAGGGACCCTAAACAAGCCTCATAACATATCATTATACATCCTTGGTCATGGAAGCAATTAAAAGGAAAATAATAGGAAAGCATAAACAAGGAAAATTGGGACTAAGGGTAAATTTCCATATCGTAACATCAAGAAAACAAGAGAGTTGAGGCTCAAACATAGATACATAACATCTCCAACCACACCTCTAGTACATAGATAAGAGCGGGGGCCAAGAAAAACAAGTGGGCTCACCCACATAGTTAATACATAACCAAAATATAGATAGTCCTAATACATAGCAACAGATCATAAGCAATATCCCCGGAATGGAGGACTCACCAACAAGATTGTAGGACAACAGAACTAGTCACGTAGAGTAAGAGGATGATCAAGCGGTGCTCCAGTTCCTACATGGTGACATGATGTAGGCACAGAGTATGCGTTAGTAGATTTGAATATACTAAGTATGTAGGATGCAATGCAATAAGATATCGGCACCATAGTTGTCACGGCCCAGCCCTGGGGCCATGACTTGTGCCGACTAGGCACTTAACCCATTATCAAATCATAGACATCCCAAGCTAGGCTTACGAAATTC
>JAPFFP010005991.1:0-40726 GCA_026153255.1 Solanum medicagineum
AAAAATACTTTACAAAGGGTCTTTTGAAGTGATTCTTGATTTTTTGCAACTTATATTCATATACCTACAATTTTCATATAGACTGGAAAGCCTAGTTTGTCCATTTACCAATTCAAAATCTTGTTGTGTTGCAAGGCAGTAAAGCTGCCAAGAAGAGTGTGATTTACAGTAATAGGACTCAGTTTTTGTATTTATCTTGTTAGTTTCTACATGTTGAAAGTGTTGAATATTAAATGAGTAGGTAAATGTGTATTAAATTGCTCACACTCTTGTACAATGTTAAGGAAATCGATAGAAGAAATGGATGTCGTATTGATCCACAACTTGAACTCGGTAGGGTCGGTTGCATGCTAAAAGGGTCTGTTTCTTGTAAAGCCTTGTTCTTGTACTTTGTTTACCTGTTGACACATTTAAATGTTATCTAGGTACCTCAGGTATGTTCTCGTCATTTTAAATAGTTGTGTTGATATATTTTTGGACTTGCAAGGAACTCGCTTAATTTGCCCATTTGTATGAATTGCCTCATCACTTGACATCTTTGTGGACTTTTTCCTTCTTGTGGCCATTTGTACGAAATTCCTAATCACTTGATATCCTTGTGGACTTTGTCCTTCTTGTGGTTGTGACTTTGTTACTATCAGCATGCCTCTTCTTTAGATCAATTGCCATCTTGATTGTGGATTTTTTTCCGTCCTAAGTATGGAAGCAGTCCATTTTATGCACGAACTAGAAAGCCACTCTTAATATGGTTCTTGGTTCTCTTGATAATTGGGTTTTCACCCTTCTTGATACAGGGTTTTGGTCCTTCTTGATACTTGATTATGTTTGGTGTGACGGCATGACTTACATACTATGCGAAACTTGTCATTTGAATGTCTTTTAAAAATTGTTCTAGGAACTCTTGATACTTAGATCTTTAAGTATCCCACTTGATACTAATCATATATTTGTTCATTGGGTCTATCTACTATATTCCTATTGTGTTGCCCTTTGACTTAAGAAGGGTAAATTGAGGGATTTAATGTTCTCAGCTTTTAGCTTTTACACCACTATGCATCATGCTTAGCGATAGTTGTTTCTAGTGTAGGGAATACCCGAGATGATGACTGAGGATGGCCATTGAAGATAATTTTGGGAGCTGTGTAGAAGATCACATTTGCATCTAGACATCTATATTGTAGTAGTTTTGGGACATGTACATGATTCTCCTGCTGCATATGTATGTAAAAATTTAAAAGACAAGTGTAAATTATGGAACCATGTTTTGTAACTTCAAGTTTTGGCTTGTTTAGTTAAATTTCAGCTGGCAAGCTTGTTTCTATATTAAAATACCATGTATGTTAGGATATTTGTATTGAAATAGAAATTAGTAAATTTTAAGGCCTTGTATTTTAACATTGGCAATACTTTTCAGCGTGCTATAATAATATAGGCAATATATAAATATCTCGCTACACAGTGGTTTAGTCATGACCCAAGCCTAGGGCCTAGACGTGACACGGTGAGTGGGGAACCTGTAGAGGCCCCAATCAAGCCCTTTTACATATCATCACACATCATTGGTCGCGGAAGCAATAAAATAACAACAATAGATAGAAAAAAAGGTAAGATGGGGCTAAGTGATATCTTTCATAGCATAAACATCAAAGAGTCAAGGGAGTCAAAGCTCATAGCATCATTACATAACTTGTCCAACAACACCTCTAAACATAGAACTTAGTGGGGGCCAAAACAAGAAACCATGCTCACCCTCATAGTCGAAGCATATAATAAAGAAAAGAGAGTCTATACGTAGCATAAATCAATAGAAGTATGTCCTTGAAGTTGAGGACTCACCAACTTGTTTTGAGAGATATCACACTAGCTACTTAGAGGGGGAGGATGATCAAGTGGGGCTCTGGTTCCTACATGGTAACATCATGTCGGCATAGAGTATGCATTAGTATGTTTAAATGTACAAAGTATGTAGTGCAACAATAGATAGGCATCATAATCAAAATGCATATTTAGGGAATAGGTGAACACATAACAATATGGAATGCATGAATGATACTTGAAGTAAACATGCTTATATATATAGAACATATTACATGTGTAGGAATAGACTATCATCATAGACCAAGCAAACTTAGTACTTGGAATCTAAGGTAGACCACCCCTTAGAAGTGATTGAGGAATCAACCCCTCAATTTGTTGATGGACATGACCACCCTCCATTGGAAGTGATTGAGGTATCAACCCCTAAATTGGTTGATGGCTTACCACTCCCATCTAAGGAAATTGAGGTATCAACCCCAGAATTGGTGGACGAACATGACCACCCTCCACCAGAAGTGATTGAGGTATCAACTCCTCAATTGGTTGATGGCTTACCATGCCCATCCGAGGTAATTGACGCATCACCCCTCAATTGGCTATGGTCAACTTACAATAGTATAGATGTTTTTCATGAAATCAACACACACATATCATTCCTTCATCATCATAAAGTCACTTAACTCATATGCCAAGCAATAGGCCTTCAACAACTCAAGATACATTAACCAGACATTTTATCAAACACTTGGTGGGTGTGCAATGCTAGCGTAAAACCATACAATTCAAGAGTGAAATATGCAAGTAAATTCAATGTAAAATCACCCACCAATACTTGATAATACCCTCATACAATATAAAATCAAAATCCTTCATCAAACCTCAAGATAGATCTAAGATTCATAGGTCAAAACATCCATAAATAGTCACACTTTTTTTTACAAAACCCCAACTTAGTTCATAGTCAAATTCATAATAGAAAATCGATAGGTAAAATCAACTTAGAAATATGTAATTTAGGTAAAAAAGGAAGCTTGGACATCAAAGGTGAAAGGACCCAATGGTTGAAACCCACATACCTTAACTTTGGAGAACTACTTGATGAAGATTAGTAATGGAGACTTGAAGATTGAGTGAAATCCTTAAGATCTGGATGAGTTTTAGTACTTGAATTTTGGGGTTAAATATTTGTCTAAGTGTTTGAGAGAGTATTGGGGAATGTCTTGTATGATATGAAGGTGAAATATGGATAAGTATAGGGATTTTCATGCATGGGAAGACATAGGCCCAAGACCCAAAGACCTTGGATCGTAACAAGAAAATTGGCCAAAACTTACACCTCTGTGCGCCATTGGCCTGTAGCGCCTGTGGCGCACTTAGTCAGTGAAATTTACAAACTTTGAAATTTCTAATTTTGCTATGGTTGCTCTAAAATTGGGGTTAGACCCATTTCCCACTCAATATTTCCCCCTAAACAAGAATATGTAGTCGGATTTTTGATATCACACACAAATTTTGAGATATATAGAAATTACAATTTTGGGTACTTCCAAGGGACATTTTAGGGTACTTTTTGAGCACGCTTCAATATTTTCCCCTTGGGAACATTCGTCCTCGAATGTCAAAGAAACGTACATAAGAAGAGTAATCATGAGGAAATCAGACCAAACAAAAATGCAATTATGCACTTAAACATTGTTTCGAAGATCTCAACATAAGTGTCAAAATCACCATGAACTTGTCGACATAAATATGAATGCGTGCAATGACATAAAGGGATGATACATGAGACATGAAATCACATAGAAGACTTAAAATTAGAACCTTAGACTTGAGTAGAATGGAAGAGATAGGTATATCGCTTTTGCATGTCCTCTTCGGCCTCCCATGTAGCACTTTCTACTTGTTGATTCCTCCAAAGGACCTTAATGGAAGCCACATCCTTGTTCCTCAACCTCTTCATTTGTCAATCTAAGATCTCTACTAGAACTTGTTCATAATTCAATTTGTCTTCAACAACACCCACAACATCAAGAGGCACAATAGCATTATGGTCACCCACATACTTCCTCAACATAGAAACATGGAAGATCGGATGAACCAAATCTATTTCACTAGGCAACTCCAATACATAGGCCACCTTACCAATCCTCCTCATCGCCCTATAAGGACCAACATATCTTGGACTCAATTTACCCTTCTTACCAAAATGAACCACACCCTTCATGGGTGAAATCTTCAAATAGACCCAATCACCAACTTTAAATTCAAGGTCCCTTCTCCTCACATTTGCATAGGACTTTTAACGACTTTGCACTATTTTCAACTGTTCCCTAATCATCCTTACCTTCTCCATAGCCTCCATAACCAGATCTGGTCCCAACAATGCCACTTCTCCCACTTCAAACCACCCAAATGGCGACCTACAATGCTTACCATAGAGGGCCTTAAAAGGAGCCATTCCACTGCTAGAATGATAGCTATTGTTATAAGAAAACTCAATCAGTGGAAGATGATTATCCCAACTACCCTTAAACTCCAAAGTACAAGCTCTAAGCATATCAAAAAGAGTTTGGATAATTCTTTCGGCTTGTCTATCCATTGGAGGGTCAAACGTCGTACTAAGCTTTACCTTGATTTCAAGACCTCTTTGGAAGGACCTCCAAAAGTGAGAAATGAATTGAGTACCACAATCCAATATGATAGACAACGGCACCCCATGCAATCTAACCAACTCATGAATGTACAATTTAGCATAGTCTTCGACACCATAAGTAGTCTTAATCGGTAAGAGATGAGACGAATTTGTCATTCTATCAACCACAACCCAAATAGTATCAAAATACTCTCTAGTCTTAGGCAACCCAACAACAAAATCCATGTTAATTTCCTCCTACTTCAAAGTAGGAATCTCTATATCTTGGGTTAGGCCACCCGACCTTTGGTGTTTGGCTTTGACTTGTTGGCAACTATGACAATTGGACACGAATTTGGCAATATCTTTCTTCATACCTCCCCACCAAAACTCGCCCCTCAAATCTCTAGACATCTTGGTAGAACCGAGGTGAATGGAATAGGAAGAATTATGAGCCTTATCAAGAACCTTCTTTCTCAAATCATCAACAAAAGGCACACACAACCTACCTTGGTATCTAAGGGCACCATCTTCCCCTTGGGAGAAAACCTCCACCAGCCCTCTCTCACCTAGGCCTTCAATTCTAACAAGGAGGGGTCAAGATCTTGTTTGCTTTTACCTCATTAACCAAAGAGGACTTTGAACCATCAATAACCACAATACCACCATTATCAACCTCTTCCAACCTAACCCCCAATCTAGCCAACCGATGAACCTTTCTAGCCACCACTTTGCCCCCATCATCAAAATGAGCTAGGCTACCTATAGACACCCTACTCAAAGCATCGGCCACAACATTAGCCTTACCGGGATGATAATGCACACTCATATCATAATTCTTAAGAAGTTCTAACCACCTTTTTTGTCTCAAGTTGATATGTTTTTGAGTGCTCACATTTTGGAAACTCTTATGATCGGTAAACACATCAACATGCACCCTATACAAATAATGATGCCAAATTTTCAAAGCAAATACCATGGCGGCCAATTCAAGATCATGAGTATAATAATTCTTTCCATGCACCTTTAGTTGTCTAGAAGCATAAGCTATCACCTTACCATTTTTGCATCAAAACACAACCCAGACTAATCCTGGAGGAATTAAAATACACAACAAACCCTTCCAACCCTTCCGGCAGAGACGAGATAAGAGCGGAGACAAGCTTGTCCTTCAAGCTTTGGAATCTCTTTTCACACTTATCGTTCCACACAAACTTAGCCTTTTTTTGAGTCAACTTAGTCATGGTAGAAGCAATAGAAGAGAACCCATTCACAAACTTCCTATAGTAACCCGCTAATCCCAAGAAACTTCTAATGTCCAATGGGGTCAATGGTTTAGGCCAATTTCTAATCGTATCTGTTTACTTAGGATCCACCTTAATACCATCCCCCGACACCACATGACCTAGAAAGGCAACTTTTTTCAACCAAAATTTACACTTCTCATATTTAGCATACAAATTCTCTTCCCTCAATTTTTGTAGCACAACCCTTAAATGAGTTACATGCCCCTCATCACTATGAGAATAGACTAAGATATCATCAATGAAAATAACAACAAACAAATCAATGTAGGGTTTGAAGACCTTTCATAAGATCTATGAAGATAGCCAATGCATTGGTCAACCCAAAAGACATAACAAAAAATTCATAATGCCCAGACCTAGTCCAGACAGAAGATCAATCTTAGAGAAGTGACTAGCCCCTTGAAGTTCGTCAAACAAATCATCAATTCTTGGGAGAGGCTACTTATTCGTGATGGTAACCCTATTATGTTGCTAGTAGTTAATTGACATTCTAAGAGACCCATCTTCTTCACGAACAACACCAGGTCACCCCAAGGTGATTGTCTAGGACTAATGAAACCCTTCTTTAACAAATACCTCAATTGCTCCTTCAACTCCTTTAACTTCGTTGGGGCCATACGGTAAGGGAATAAAAATGGGCTGGGTATCGCGAAGGAGGTCTATACCAAAATCTATTTCCCTTTGGGAGGAGCACCAGGAAGGTTATTGGGAAAGACATCAAGAAACTCACTAACTACCGGGACCGACTCAATGGGAAGAACTTTGGACTCAAATTCGTAACCCTCACAAGATGATAGAGACACCCCTTAGAGATCAACTTTTGGGCTTTAAGCAAGAGATAAATCTACCCTTGACCACCACATCATGACTCTCCCACTCAAGGACGAGTTCATTTGGGGATTGAAATTTGACCCTACGGGTTCTACAATTAATAGAGGCACAAATGCATGCAACCAATCCATCACAAGAATAACATCAAAATCAACCATATCCAACTCAACAAGATCACAAGGCAATATTTTATGCAAGATGCAATCAGGACACTTTTTATAGACCTTTCTAGCAACAATAGATGCACCAATGGGGGTAGACACCTTATGAGACTTACACAATGATTCGGGCTCAACATGAAACTTTTTGGCAATAAGACGAGTAACAAAAGAAAGAGTGGCACCTAGTCTATCAATACATACACATCAAAATCAAAGACATTTAAAATATCGGTGACGACATCGGGCACCTCATTAACCCCTTGCCTACCTTGGAGAGCATAAAACTGATTGTGCCTTGGGGCACCACCTTGTTGGCCTCCTCTTCCCAAAGGAACTGCATTAGCATCCCGGCCTTGAGGATGAACATCCTTTCCCTTGTAGTGATTCCGTGGGCAATCAATCATCTTGTGGCCTACTTCCCCAAAACAAAAACAAGCATTGGTATCCCTCAAGCATGTGCCACCATGGCCCCTACTGCACTTTGGACACACGGGTCTGGGAATCACACCACCACCCTCTTGAGGCCTTGGGTAGTCATTGGCAAATCTTCCACTATAAGCTTGAGAAGACACTTGTCCTTGATGAAACCATCTACCCTTGGGAGTTTGGAACTAACCATCAAAACGGGCCCTCATGGCCTCATGACCCCTCTTCTTCCACAATTTCTCCCCCTCCAATTGTTTGGCATAAGTCATCAAGCAAGAAAAATCCATGTCACTAATCAACATAGTGGCCCGACACTCCTCATTCACCAAATCGGATACACCCATCACTAACTTATTTATTCTAGACCTCGAGTGGGAACCAAGTGTGGAGCATATTTTGAGAGTTGGTTGAACTTGAGGGCATACTCCCTTAGACTCATAGACCTTTGCTTTAAATTCATGAACTCCATCATTTTGGCCTCTATAAGCTCAAGAGGGAAGAACCAGTTGAGGAAAGTGCCTTAAACCCCTCCTAAAGGACCACATTGTTGTTCCCCTTTACCTCATTTCGTTGAGTGTACCATATTTGAGCCACCCCCTTGAGTATGGTAAGCCGCCAACTCCGCCTTATCTTTCGACCTCACACCCATGATAACCAACACTATGCATACCTCATCAATAAATTCTTGAGAGTCCTCATCGACTTTAGACCCATTGAACTCCGGCTGGTCATCCTCACAAAGTCCCTCACCTGAGATGCCGGAGTAGGAGCATAGGCGCTTGGGCCCCTTGATTTACTTGATTAGGCATGTCTTAAGCTAGCAATGTGAGAGTATCCCGGAGCTCACCATCAACCGGTTATTCCTCGGATGTGCGGGCTCTTCTTTCTCTGTGTTAGGCATGATCTAGCATAGAAAAGAACAATTGTTGGGAGTAGGAAACCTTACCTTAAATTCTATAGAATGACATAGAGTGAAAAGAAGGGAAAGATTTCCTAAAACGTCTCATAGCCTCTTACTCATAGTTGTGGTGCACGCCACAACCATGAATAAGACTCTAATGAATGTGGTGTTTTGGATGCCGAGGACCATTAACAACATAGTGCTATGATACCAAGTTTGTCACAACTCAAGCCTAGGGGCTAGATGTCACACGGCGAGTGGGGAACTTGTAGTGTCATGACCCAAGCCTATGGCCTAGATATGACCATTGAACGGGGAACCCGAAGGAACTCCAAACAAGCCTCATAGCATATTTGTCATCACACATCCTTGGTCGCGGAAGCAAGATAAACCAACATAAGAAACATACACAAGGGAAATTGGGACTAAGGGAGAGAGAGACTCATATTTAAATAGCTTGAATAACATAAGTGAGACAAAGCTCAAGCATAATATAAATTTTTCCAACAACACCTCTAACATATAACTTAGCGGGGGGCCAAGACAAGCAACTGGGCTCACCCTCATAGTAAAAGTATACCAAAAAGGAATGATAAGTCTTCAACACGTAGCATTAAAACATAGATATTGCCCTCGGACATGAGGACTCACCAACTATCTTGAATGAAGCCACTAGCCACGTGTTGGAGGATGATGACCAAATGGAGGTCCAGTTCCTACATGGTGATATCATGTAGACATAGACTATGCTTTAGTATGTTTTAATGTCCTATGTAGGATGCAATGTAACAAGAGATAGGCAACATAATCAAAATGTATAAATATAGACAATGGATATCATAGTAACATTATGACATATATGAATGATGCTTGAAGTAAAATCATGCTTATATAAATCATAATACATAAGTAGAAGGAGATCATCATCATAGACAAAGCAACTAATGCTTAGAATCCAAGGTTTGGCACCCCTTTGGAGGGTGATCAAGGTATATACACCTTAAATTGGTAGATGAACATCACACCCTTTATCAAGGTGGCCAAAGTATCAAGACCTCAACAATGGTTAATGGACATCCCACCCTCCATTTAGGTGGCCAAGGCATCAACCCCTTGCCGGTTAATGGATATCCCACCCTCCATTTAGGTGGCCAAGGTATCAACCCCTTGCCTATTAGTGGACATCCCACCCTCCATTTAGGTGGCCAAGGTATCAACCCTTGCCGGTTAATGGACATCAGACCCTCCAATCAGGTGGTCAAGGTATCAAGCCCTCAATAATGGTTAATGGACATCACACCCTCCACCAAGGAAGTCATCTTAGAATAGCATAGATACTTATCATGAACATAGCTCATATAAACATTCACTTCATCATCATAAAGTCATTCAACTCATAAGACATGCTTTGGACGTTCAATTCCTCAAGAAACCACATCCGAACATTTTATCAAACACTTAGAGGGTGTGTAATGCTAGTATAAAACTATGAAATATAGGGATGAAATCATGCAATAAAATCCATTGTAAAACCATCAATAAGTACCATGCAACACCCTCAAGCAATACACATCAAAACACTTCAACAAATCTTACAATAGATCCATGATTTATAGCTCCAAAAAATAGCAAAACAGTACAACTTTACATAGCTTTAACATAGTGTGCAATGAATTTCATAATATGCAAGACCCATTTGTAAATCAACTTTAAATCATGTAATTTGAGTAAAAGGAGGCTTGGGTATCATGGGTGGAAGAACCCATGAAAGAAACCCACATACCTTAGCTTTTGGAGAATCCTTGAAGAAGATTGGAGATGGAGACTTGAAGCTTGGTTGAATTCCTTAAGATCCGGAGAGGGTTTTCGCACTTTTATCTTGACAGAAATATAAGTCGAAGTGTTTGAGTGAGTATTGTGGAATGCTTTTAATGATATGACGGTTTAAAATGGCTAAGTGTAGGTATTTTCATGTATTGCGGAGTACATTCTGGAATTTGCATTTTGCAAATTTTGAATTTTGATACGGTCGCTCTAAAATCGGAGCTAGATCCTTTTCCCCCTAAATTTGACCCCTTGAAAAAAAATATGAAGTTGGATTTTTGAAATAACGAACGAATATTTACATATATGGAAATTATGATTCCAGGCACTTCTGAGGCACATTTTCGGGCACTTTTTAGGGACATTTCAATATCTTCCCCTTGAGAACATTCATCCCTGAATGTCAAAGAAACGTACAAGAGAAGAGTAATCATAAGGAGATCAGCCCCAACAACAATGCAACAATACACTTCAAAACACCATTTTCAAAATCTCAATATAAGTGTAAAATCATTATAAACTTGCCAACTTAAAAATGGATACATGTGAATGACATAGGGATGAAACATAAGACTTGGAATCATAGAAATGGACTTGACATGTTATCATAAGCTTGAATAGAATAAAAGAGATACGGATATTGCTTCTCCCATGCTCGTACCGACTCCTCGAGAAACATATACGAATAGATGACTCCACCAAAAAGGCTTTTACGAACACCACATCAATATTAGTCAATTTCTTCACTCATCCATCCTCACCTCCCCCGGGACCGTCTCCTAAATCAACTTATCCTCCACATCACCCACCATCCTATAGCACTAGAGCCACCAATACATCTCCTCAACCTAGAATCATGAAGAACTGAATAAACCATAATCATATCACTATGAAAATACCGTCCATATGCGACCTTACCAACTTCCACTATACTCTCAAAGGACTCACAACCATAATCATTTGTCAACCTTAACCACATCTATTCCACTTGTTGCCACGAACCACCATCTCTCCCTTGGGAGATAACCTCCACTCTACCATCTTTTCACCCAAAACATCCAACTCTAATAAGGCGGAATCAAGGCATTGCTTAAACTAGACCTCCTCAACCAAAGAAAATCTGGAACCATCAAGAATGCTACACGCCACACTCAACTTTCCTCAACCTAACTTCCAACCTAACCAACAGATGGACCCCACTAGTCTCCTCTTTACCACCATCAACAACACAAGTTAGGATACCTAGAGCATCGACAGCAACATTAGCCTTACCGGGGAAAACAATGCACACTCATTCATAATTTGCAAAGAATTCTAACCACCTTCTTACTACCCACAATGCAGACCTATCATATTTAGAAAACAACCTCTCATCCTCTATGACATGTCACAATACCCCCAAATGATTCACAAGCTCTAAATAAATCAATACTTCATTACTAGATGTCACCACAACCATACCAAAGTAGGGTTTTAAGACCCTATTCATGAAACCCATAAACACAACCGATGCATAAGCCAACCAAACAACTCCACCAATATTCAAAATGCTCACTGCTAGTCTGAAAAGAAACTTAGGGATATCACCTACCCTCATCCTTACTTGGGGACAAAACCTGAACCAAAGATCAATCTTAGAGAAGTGACTAACCCATTATAGTTGACCAAATAGATCGACCATCCTCAACCATCTTATTACAACCTTATGGGTTCTACACTCATTGGAAACATGTTATGCAAGTTGCTCAAACTATCCCAAGACCTCTAACACATCAAGCAAAGTTCATCCAAGATCACAAGACAAGACTTCTATGCAATAAGAACATGGGGCAACCCTTAGAGATCAATCGAACCTTAGACAAGAATAGACCTACCTCTTTTGCTACCACTTGACAACGCCCACTAGAAGATGGGTTCATTAGGGAGTCGGAAGCTAACTCTACGGGTCCTATCACCAAAGGAGACACAAGATACATGCAACTATTCTATTCTAAGTACAACATCAAAATCCACCACATCAAATCCAACAAGCCATAAGGAAAGACCTAATGCAATATGAACATGGAACAACCCCTAAACCCTTCTAGCAATAATAGACTTACATAACCATATCCTACTAGAAACAAAAGGAACAATGAAAGGAAAATCAACACCTGAAACCATCAAAGCGTGTACAACAACATCAAGGAAAGCCTTTAACATACTAGTAACAACCTCGGGTCTCCTCCCCTCCATAAGCCCTTTGAAAAGCATGACCACCTTGATCTAAAAATTGACCACCCTTGTACCTCTTTCGCGCATAAGCATAATCAACTAGCTTGTGACCCACTCCACTACATCCATAACAAGCATTAGTCTTCCTCAAGTATAGGCCACCATGGTTCTTTCCACACCTTTGACACTTGGGGTTAGTCATCCCACCATTGTCATCTTCACATTGAACCCTTCTTCTTCCTTCCTTTGGGGTTACTGGGCAATCCCTCCTCTTATGGCCCTCTTCACCACAACGAAAACAAGCATTAGTGCCCTTCAAACATGGGCCTCTATGAACCTTACCACATGTTGGGCACATAGCATCATCTCTTTCCTTGATGCTTTAGAACTTTCCTTTTAAACAGGCCCTCTTGGCCTTCTCATCTCCACTCTTACCATTTGAAGTCTCAAGGGAAACAACCAATTGATTGAGTTGAGTGGTCATAGGCTCGGCCAACATGGTTATAGCAATCCGAAGCTCAATATCGGTAGCCCCTCCACTTTGAGGAGCTTAAGGATTGGGGTAGGCCGGTAGTCATTAGGGTGTAAGGGCCCTTCTTCCTCTTGCATTAGGCATGATCAACTAGCATATCAAAGAACAATCATTAGGGGGGGAAACTTACTTTAAGTCTATAGCACGACTTGAACATGAAGAAGGGAAACATTTCCTAAAACATCTCATAGCCTCCTACTAATAGTTGTGGTGCACAACACAACCATAAATAAGACTTTAATCGACACTGTATGTTGGACTCTAAGGATCTATCGACCTAGTGCTCTGATACCATCTTTGTCACAACCCAAGCCAAGCGCCTAGACGTGATCGGCGAATGGGGAACCCGAAGGAACCCCAAACAAGCCTTATAGAATATCATCACACAACCTTAGTCGCGGAAGCAAAATAAACCAACATAAGAAACATAAACAAGGGAATTTGGAAATAAGGGAGAGAGAGACTCATATTTAAATAGCTTGAGTAACATAAGTGAGTCAAAGCTCAAGCATAATACATATTTGTCCAATAACTCCTCTAGCATAGAACTTAGCGGGGGCCAAGACAAGCAATCGGGCACACCCTCATAGTCAAAGTATACCAAAAAGGAATGACAGTCTTCAATATATAGCATTAAAACATGGATATTACCCTCTAAATAAGGACTCACCAACCAGCTTGAATGGAAGCCACTAGCCACGTGGAGGAGGATGATGACAAAATGGAGCTCCAATTCCTACATGATGATATCATGTAGGCATAGAGTATGTATTAGTATGTTTCAATATACTAAGTATGTAGGATGCAATACAATAAGAGATAGGCAACATAATTGAAATTCATAAACATAGACAATGGATAGCCTAGTAACGATATGACATGTATTAATGATGGTTGAAGTAATATCATGCTTATATAAATCATAATACATAAGTAGACGGAGACCATCATCATAGACCAAGCAACCGGTGCTTAGAATCCAAGGTTTGGCATCCCTCGGAGGGTGATCAAGGTATATACCCCTTAATCAGTAGATGAACATCACAACCTTCATCAAGGTGTACAAGGTATCAACCCCCCTACAATTGTTAATACACATCCCACCCTCTATTTAGGTGGCTCAGGCATCAATCCCTTGCTAGTTAAAGGACATCCCGCCCTCCATTTAAGTGACCAAGGTATTAGCCCCTTGCCAGTTAATGGACATCCACCCACCATTTAGGTGGCCAAGGTATCAACACTTGCCAGTTAATGGACATCACAACCTCCAATTAGGTGGTCAAGGTATCAACGCCTCAACAATGGTTAATGGACATCACACCTTCTACCGAGGCAGTTATCTTAGAATAGCATAGATACTTCTCATAAACATAGCTCATATAAACATTCAATTCATCATCATAAAGTCCTTCAACTCATAAGACATGCTTTGGATCTTCAATTCCTCAAGAAATCACATCCAGACATTTTAGCAAACACTTAGAGGGTGTGTAATGCTTGTATAAAACCATGAAATATAGAGAAGAAATCATGCAAGAAAATCCATTGTAAAACCATCAATCAACGTCTTGCAACACCCTCAAGAAATATACATTAAAACCCCTCATCAAGAAATAGATCCAAGATTTATAGCTCAAAATATAGCAAAACAGTCACAACTTTGCACAACTTTAACATAGTGTGCAGTGAGATTCATAATATGCAAGACCCATTTGTAAATCAACTTTAAATCATGCTATTTGAGTAAAAGGAGGCTTCGGTATCATGGGTGGAAGGAACTCATGAAAAAAACCCACATAACTTAGCTTTTGGAGAATCCTTGAAGAAGATTAGAGGTGGAGACTTGAAGCTTGGTTGATTTCCTTAAGATCCGAAGAGGGTTTTGGCACTTGAATCTTGAGAGAAATATAAGCCTAAGTGTTTGACTGAGTATTAGGGAATGCTTTTAATAATATGAGGGTGAGAAATGGCTAATTATACGTATTTTCACATATAGGGGGACCCTTAGTCCCAAGACCGAAAGCCTTGGACCCGAAAATAGAAAAATTCTCAACAATAATACAAATTGTCACGTCACGCTAGTGTCACGGAGTACATTCTGGAACTTGCATTTTTCAAATTCTGGATTTTGATACAGTCACTCTAAAATTGGGATTAGACCTTTTACCCTCTAAATTTGACCCCCTTAAACAAGAATATGAAGTCAAAATTTGTAAATAACAAACAAATTTTTAGATATATGAAAATTACGATTTCGGGCACTTTCGAAAAATATTTTTGGGCACTTTTTGTGGTAGTTTCACGTAGGGACCCCAATCAAGCCTCTTAACATATCATCACACATTATTGATCACCGAAGCAATAAAATAACAATAATAGATAGAAAAAGGGGTAATATAGGGCTAAGAGACATCTTTCATACCTTAAACATCAAAGAGTCAAGAGAATCAAAGCTCATAGCATCATTACAATAACTTGTCCAATAACACCTCTTTATATAGAACTTAGTGGGGCCCAACACAAGCAACTTGGCTCAACCTCATAATCGAAGCATACAATAAAGAAAAGAGAGTCTATCCATAGCATAAAACAAGAGAAGTATGTTCTCGAAGTTGAGGACTCACTAACTTGCTTTGAGAGATATCGTTCTAGCCACGTGGAGAGGGAGAATGATCAAGTGGGGCTCCGGTTCCTACGTAGTGACGACATATAGGTATAGATTATGCGTTAGTACAATTGAATGTACTATATATATAGGATGCAATGCAACGATAGATAGGCATCATAATCAAAATGCATATTAGGTAACAGGTGAACGTATAACAATATGGCATGCATGAATGATACTTGAAGTAATATATATATATATAAACAAATTAAATGTGTAGGAATAGAACATCATCATAGACCAAGTAAACTTAGTTCTTGGAATCTAAGGTAGACTTCCCCTTAGAAGTAAATGAGGAATTAGCCCCTCAATTGGTTGATGGACATGACCACCCTCTATCAGAAGTGTTTGAGGTATCAATCCCTCAATTGGTTGATGTTATACCACCCCCATCCGAGACGATTGAGGTATCGACACCTTAATTGGTTGAAGAACATGACCACCCTTCACTGGAGGTGATTAAGGTATCAACCCCTCAATTGGTTGATGGCTTACCACCCCCATCCGAGGTGATTGATGTATTATCCCTCAATTGGCTATGGTCAACTTACAACATTATAGATGCTTCCCATGAAATCAACATATACATATCATCCTTTCATCATCATAAAGTAACTTTACTCATTTGACAAGTATTAGGCCTTCAACAACTCAAGATACATTAACCGGACATTTTATCAAACACTTCGTGGGTGAAATCATGCAAGTAAATTCAATGTAAAACCACCCACCAACACTTGGTAATACCCTCATACAATATACATCAAAAACTTTCATCAAACCTCATGATAGATCTAAGACTCATAGCTCAAAACATGCATAAATAGTGACACTTTTACAAAACTCCAACTTAGTTCATAGTCAAATTCATAATAGAAACCCATATGTAAAATCAACTGATCAAACATATAATTTAGGTAAAAAGGAAGCTTGGGCACCAAGCATGAAAGGACCTAATGGTTGAAACCCACATACCTTAATTTTGGAGAATTACTTGATGAAGATTGAAAATGGAGACTTGAAGATTGAGTGAAATCCTTAAGACCCGGATGAGTATTGGACTTGAATTTTGGGGTGAAATATTTGTCTAAGTGTTTGAGAGAGTATTGGGAATATCTTGTATGATATGAAGGTGAAAAATGGCTAAGTATTAGTATTTTCACGCATGGAAAGACTTAGGTCCAAGAACCAAAGGCCTTGGACCAGAACAAGAAAACTGGCCAAAAATTACAACTCTCCGCGCCTCTGGCGCGTCGCAGCTGGGGCACACTTGGTCACTGGAATTCACAAACTTTGAAATTTCAAATTTTACTATGGTTGATCTAAACTCAGGGTTAGATCCAATTCCCACTCAATCTTGCCCCCTTAACAAGAATATGAAGTCAGATTTTCGATACCACACATGGATTATGAGATATATGGAAATTACAATTTTGGGCACTTCCGAGGATCATTTTTTGGCACTTTTTGGGGTCGTTTCAGGTTTAAATTACTTGCAAGGTACTTACGCCAATATCATGAACTAAAAATCAACTAAACGACCTTTAGAACAAAATCCTATACCTTTAACTATTTTAAATTCATTATTTAATTATGATTAATATGTCATGTGTTAAGTTCTTTGTATGTTAGTGAGTGTTATGTAAGCGTAGAGCTTATAGAAGTGGCATCCTCACAATAGGGTTGCCATAAAAATAGATGAAGGTAGAATAATATAGGATAACATCAACTCAGAAGATACTCAATCAGAATGTCAACTGTCTATTTAAAGTAAGAATAAAGAGTAGACAAATGACTCGTAAACCAATCAAACCTCGGCCATCAACTCCACTCAATGGAACTTAAATCAACTAAAACTCAACTCAACTCAGACCTCATAACTCAACTCAACTTAGAGTACTATTAGAATAGAACCTATTTACTAGTTTCTCTTATCCGACAACAATCACTTATCAGCCAGTGATTGTACAACAATCCTATTGATGTTGCCATAGCTATTTCGTTCTTGCCAGGTAAATAACTAATCGGATCCACTAGGTATCTATCCTCCACATTCACTTTATTGCTCTAAGGGACCAAAAGGGAACCTCAATACAATGGTTCTATCCTCACCTACGCTTGGCGACGTTATTAATTACTGCGACTTTGATTTACTCTTACATATTACGGTGCTTGATACTCCTCCCAAGACTCAATGCTCATAAGACTCCTTATCTCAATCAATCATCTCAATTAGTGAAACAACCCCTAAAAGTGCTAGAAAAAGTGCCTTGAAATTGCCCATAATTGTAATTTCATATATCTCAAAATTCGTACTTGATACCAAAATTCTGACTTCATATTCTCAATCAAGGTGATAAATTGAGTGGAGGATGGATCTAACCCCAATTTTAGAGCGACCACATCAAAAATTAATTTTTCAATATGGCGATTTATAGTGAGCACTGCGCGCCCCTAGCGCGATGCTGCGAGGGCGTGCAGATGTATATTTTTTTTACTGTTTTTGGTTGATCGGTCCAAGGCCTTCGGATATTGGGCCTAAGCATTCCCATAAGTAAAAATACCTATACTTAGTCATTTTTCAACCTCATATCATTCAAGACATTTCCCAAAACCATCACTAACACTTAGACAAATATTTCACCCAAAATTCAAGGGTCCCAATCTCTTTTCGGATCTTAAGGAATTCATCCAAGCTTCATGTCTCCATTCCAATCTTCATCAAGGAATTCTCTAAAGCTAAGGTATGTAGGTTTCAACCATTGGGTCCTTTCACCTATGGTGTCCAATCTTCCTTTTTAAAGAAATTGCATGTTCCTAAGTTGATTTACTTGTGGGACTTACTTATTATGACTTTGAAAACATGTGACTGTTTAAGCACATTTTGAGCCATGAATCTATGATCCATTATGTGATCTGATGAAGTGTCTTAATGTATTTTGCATGAGGGTATTACCAAGTATTGCTGGGTGGCTGTACATTGATTTTTCTTGCATGATTACACTCTTGAATTGCATGATTTTGAACTAGCATTGCACATTCACCAAGGGTTTGACAAAATACCTTTTTAAGGATTCTTATATTTTTGATGATCTGTTGGTTGATTTATACGTCAAGTTACTTTATGATGATTTTGGGCTTTCTAAAGATGTGTTTAATTCAAGAAAATGTTGATGATGTTGCAAAGACGGATTAAAACCTTTTCCAAACACTTTACCTCTTGTGAGCCTTTGATGTTGATGTTAATGCAAGGGTAATGTTGATGATGACCCAATCTTATGATTGCAGTTAGGCTCACCATTTGAGGTTAATGATGTTAAGAGCTACTTGTGTAATGTCTCCCATGTTTCATACAGTTATTAAAGCTATGATTATTTTATGTATTCTGTGGGATTAGATTTAGCATCAAGTGGACTAGAGACGAGTGCCCGAGTCCCTAAACTACATGCCACTGTAGGTGAAGAGATTAGAGGCGAATACCCAAATCCCTAAGAGGAGAGTACTCTAAATATGAAGGCTTGAGGCGAGTATCCAAGTCTAAGAACTAGAGGCATCTACCTGGTTCACATAAGGCTTAGTGGATCCATTTAGACATTAGTAGGTTCACCTTGGCAAGTAACTTTCCCCTTTCTTCCGGTGTTGGGTATACATCAAAATTCCAAGTTGTAGCTCGCTTGCTCTTATTTTATGCTGGTTGAGGATTCTTCAAGAACTTATATATATAATACTTTATGTAAGATAAATGATTTGCGAAGCATGATTTACTTAAGCATTGATTGTACATGTCATATTGTTATTATGCTATATGTTACTTATCATTACGTATTTTGACTATGTTGCACATCCCTTGTTGCATTGAATCCTACATACTTGGTGCATTTACACATACTCTATCCTACATGATATTACCATGCAGGGACCGAAACTCTATTTGATTATTCTCCTTCGTATGGCTAGTTTGACATCTTGAAGATATGCTTGGTGAGTCCTCAAGTTCGAGAACACTATCTACTTTCTCTTGTTATTTCTAAAACTTCTTTATGTTGATATTTGAAGTTATAAGGGTGAGCCCAGAAAGTGTCGTGGCCCCCGCTCATATCTAACTTTAGAGGTGTTGTTGGAATATCATGATGTATCTATGTTATGAGCATGACTACTTATGATTTATGATATCAAAGAATTCCTTTAGTCGCATTTATTCCTATTTTACTCTCTTGTTGTTGTTTATATTGCTTCCACAATCAAAGATGTGTGTATGATATGCTAAGAGGCTTGTTTGGGGTCCCTCCGAGTTCCCCATTCGTCGTGTCATGTCTAGGCCCGAAGTCCGAGTCATGACAAACTTGGTATCAGAGAACTAGGTTGCTAATGGTCCTCGACATCTAACACATCGCGTCGATTAGAGTCTTATTTATGGTTGTGAAGCGTGCCATAACTATGAATGGGAAGCTATGAGTAATTTTAGGAAATGTTTCCCCTCTTCATGGTCTATATCGTGCTTTAGGAGTGAGATAGGGTTTTTCCCTCTAACGACTGTTCTTTGCTCTTCTAGTTGATCATGCCATTTCAAAGAGGGAGGCCAAGGAAGGGTCGTGCACCTACGAGAAAACCGGATTACCCCGCTCCTCAAGATGGAGGGGCTACCGAAGTTGAGTTCCGGAATGCTATTATTATGTTGGAACATGCTATGTCCTAGCAAATCAACCAAGAGGCCCAAGTTCCTCATGCTCTCACTCCGTCCTCAAGGATAAGGGACTTCACTAGAATGAATCCACTAGAGTTCCATGGGTCTAAGGTGGATAAGGATCCCTAAGTGTTTCTTGATGAGATGTGAAAGGTGTTGACTAACATGGGGGTGACTTTGGAGGAAAAGGTGGAGTTGGTAGCGTACCAACTCAAAGGGGTGGCTCAAATTTGGTTTGTGCAATGGAAAATGGAGAGGGAAAATTATGATGCTATTCCTCAGGAGGAGTTTAAGGTGGCATTTCTTAGCAGGTTCTTCCCTCTTGAGCTATGGGAGTACAAAATGATGGAATTTATGAATTTAAAGTAAGGGTAAATGAGTGTGAGGGAGTATGCCCTTAAGTTCAACCAACTCTCCAAGTATGTTTCACAATTGGTTGCCGATCCTCAGTCAAGGATGAACAAGTTTGTGATAGGTGTATCCGATTTGGTGAATGAAGAGTGTGGTGTTGCTATGTGGATAAGTGATATGGATTTATCTCGCCTTATGACTTATGACGAACAACTTGAGGGGGAGAAGCCTAGAAAGATGAGAAGTAAGTGATCCTAGAGGGCTCGATTTGATGGTAGCTTCCAATATCAAGAGTCTGATGATGCTCCAAATAAGAGGGTTGCCAAGGATAGGGTGGCCAGCCCCAAGTGTCAAGGTGAAGGTGTTGGTTGACAAGCTCCTCCTACATGTAACATGTGTGGAAGGTACCACCCGGGAGATTGCTTAGCCGATTCATATGCGTGTTTTGGATGTGCTATAATGGATCATAAGATGAGACATTTTTCGTGGGTCCCTAAAAACCATAAGGATGGTCATCTACTTTCTCAACCATACCCCTCTAGGAGTCACTAGTCTTGGCATGGTACATTGCAGGTAAGTTGAAGATTTGATTTTGATGGATCCAGTTTCCAGTATTTCTTTCATTATTCCTTTTGTTTGCTAGTGGGCTTCTTGTGTGTCACGAGTTGTGAACCTTTGGTTTCTACCCCTTGTTGAGCCTATTGTTGCTAGAAAGTTCATAGGTATTGCTCCGTGTTCATATTGCATTACGTCTTGCCTTGTGACTTGTTGGATTTAATGTGGTGGATTTTGATGTCATACTTGGGATGGATTAGTTGCATGTATATTGTGTCTCCATTGATTCTAGGGCCCGTAGAGTTAGATTCCAATTCCCTAATAAACCCATCCTTAAGTGGAGGCTTATAAGGTGGTTGTGAAGGGTTAGTCCATATCTTGTCTTAAGGTACTATTGATCTCTAAGGGTTGCACTTATCATGTTGTAAGCGTTATGGGTTTTGAACCTAAGTTATTTCTATTAAGTTGTTTCTCGTGATAAATGAGTTATTGAATGTCTTTTCTGATATTTTGAATTTGGGGTGGTGTCTTTTGGTTTAACTTATACACCAGTTATGTCTTTAGGTTGCACGAATAGGGTATTTAATCCCTACCTTATTATGCTTGTGGTGGTCTTTGGTGATGATGTGTTGGTTTGTTTCCAAAAGTGACGAAGAGCTTGTGAATCATTTGATGGTGATGTTGTGACTGTTGATGCATATGAGGTTGGATGAACTTGAGGATGGTAGTGTGGTGGTTTTGATGGTTCCAAACCTTCTTTAGTTGAAAGGGTCTAATTTAGTCAAGGCCTTAAGTCTGCCTTAATAGAGTTGGAGGTTTTGGATGAAGGATGACAAGGTGGAGGTTTTCTCCTGAGGGGGAGATAGTGGTTTACGGTGCCAAGTGGACTATGTGTTTTTAAGGTTTGTAACTGGGCAAAGGTTTGTAACTGGGCAAAGGTTTACTGGTTCTTATAAAGTTTGGGGGAGAAATTTGTAAGGTTGTCTATGGGTTAATGTCACCTATGGGTATGAATATGCTCCATTCGGTTTTCCATTTGTCTATGTTAAAGTGGGGTGTGGTGACAAAAGTGCTATAGAACTCTTTGAGGTTATGGGTGTTGTGGGGGATGAGGTGTCTTAGGGGAAGGTCCCGGTAGGGATATTGGATGAATGGGAGGAAAAGTTGGTTTATAAGGATGTAGTGCTCATCAAAGCCCATTGGAAGAATCGTCAAGTGGAAAGTGTCTTTCAGGGAGCAAGAGTGGGCATGGGGAAGTAATATTCATACCTCTTTCATTCTATTCAAACTTATGATAAGACGTCAAGTCCTTTTTATAATTTCAAGTCTTATGTTTTAGCCCCATGTCATTTGCATGCATTTATGTTTATGTTGACAAGTTCATGGTGATTTTGACATTTATGTTGAGATTTTTGAAAGTGGTGTTTAAGTGCATTGTTTCATTCTTGTTGGGGCTAATTTCTTCATAATGACTCTTCTTATGTACGTTCTATGATATTCAAGGACGAATGTTCCCAAGGGGCAGATATTGAAACGACCCCAAAAAGTGCCGGAAAATGTGCCTTGGAAGTGCCCATAATCGTAATTTCTATATATATTTAAATTCGTGCGTGATATAAAAAATACGAGTTCATATTCTTGATTAGGGGGCAAAATTGAGTGGGAAATGGGTCTAACCCAAATTTTAGAGCGACGGTATCAAAAACTAATTTTTCAAAGTGGCAATTTCCAGTGAGCATTGTGCGCCCCTGGCACGACGCATCTAGGGTGCGCAGATGTATATTGTTTTGACCGTTCTTTGTTACTCGGTCCAAGGCCGTTACGTCTTGGGCCTAAGCCTTTCTATGCATAAAAATACCTATAATTAGTCATTTTTCAACCTCAAATCATTCAAGACATTCCCCAAAACCCTCTCTAACACTTACACACATATTTCACCCAAAATTCAAGTATCCCAATCTCTTTCCGGATCTTAAGAAATTCATCCAAGCTTCAAGTGTCCATTCCAATCTTCATCAAGGAATTCTCCAAAGCTAAGGTATGTGGATTTCAACTATTGGGTCCTTTCACCAATGGTGCCCAATCCTCCTTTTTACATAAATTGCATGTTCCTACATTGATTTACTTGTGGGTATTACTTATTATGAATTTGACTATGAACTATCTTGAGGTTTCATAAACTTGTGAGTGTTTAACCATGTTTTGAGCCATGAATCTATAATCCATTATGTTATTTGATGAAGGGTCTTAATGTATCTTGCATTAGGTATTACCAAGTATTAGTAGGTGGTTTTACATTAATTGTTTTGGCATGATTTCACTCTTGAATTGTATGATTTTGTACTAGCATTTCACACCAACCAAGTGTTTGATAAAATGCCTTTTTAAGGATTCTTAAAGTTTTGATGATCTATTGGTTGATTTATGATTCAAGTGACTTTATGATGATTTTGGGCTTTCTAAAGATGTGTTAAATTCATAAAAATATTGATGATGTTGCAAAGCCAGATTAAGCCCTTTTCCAAAGATTTTACCTCTTGTGAGCCTTTGATGTTGATGTTAATGCAAGGATAATATTGATGATGATTCATTCTTATGATTGGATTTAGGCTCATTATTTGAGGTCAATGACGTTAAGACCTACTCGTGTCATGTCTCCTATGTTTCTTACACGTTATTAAATCTATGATTATTTTAAGTATTCCATAGGAATAGACTTAGCACCGAGTGGACTAGAGGCGAATACCCGAGTCCCAAACCTACATACCACCGTAGGTGAAGCGATTAGAGGCATATCCCAAATCCCTAAGAGGCCAGTACCCTAAATAAAAAGGCTTGAGGCAAATACCCGAGTCTAATAACTAGAGGCCAGTACCCGGTTCACATAAGGCTTAGTGGATCCACTTAGGCATTAGGAGGTTCACCTTGGCAAGTAACTTCCCCCTTTCTTATAGTGTAGGGTAGGCATCAAAATTACAAGTTGTAGCTCGCTTGGTCTTATTTTATGTCGGTTGACGTTTCTTCTCACACGTATATATATTATGTTATATGTAAGATGAATGATTTGCAAAGAATGATTTATTTAAGCATTGATCATATATGTCATAATGTTATTATGTTGTTTGTTGCTTATCATTATGTATTTTGGCTATGTTGTCTATCCCTTGTTGCATTGCATCCTACGTACATAGTACATTCAAATGTACTAATGCATACTCTATGCCCACATGATGTTACCATGCAGGGACCGGAGCTCTATTTAACTATTCTCCTCCAAGTGGCTAGTTTGACATCTTGAAGATAAGCTTGGTAAATCCTCAAGTTCGAGGATACTATCTACGTTCTCTTGTTATTTCTAAAACTTCTTTACGTTGATATTTGACGTTATGAGCATGAGCCTAGAAAGTGTCGTGGCCCCCGCTCCTATCTAAATTTAGGGGTGTTGTTTGAATATTATGATGTATTTATACTATGAGCCTGACTCCTTATGATTTAAGATATCAAAGAATTCCCTTAGTCCCATTTATCCATAATTTACTCTCTTGTTGTTGTTTATATTACTTCCGCAATAAAGGATATGTGTATGATATGTGAAGAGGCTTGTTTGGGGTCTCTTCGAGTTCCCCATTCGCCGTGTCGCGTCTAGGCCCTAGGTCCGGGTCGTGACAATTAGCATCGCAGAGGCTTTCATCATCTGATTTAGTCTCTAAGAGACACTTATCATCTCAGTAACTCAACTCAACTCATGAGATAACTCAAGGACTTAGATCAGTCATTAATAAGAAGTCATTTAGACAATACTATAGAACTCAATTATTAATACTCAAAGGATCATCAAGCTCAATTAACTCAACCTTATGCTCACGCCAACAATTCAATCAACATACTCAAGTCAAGGCTCTAGGCTCCATCCCTAGGTTCATTCTTGCATGCTTTCACAAAAAGACATATAGGGTTTATATAATAACTCATGAAAAATATTTAATTTAAGAAATCGAGCTTATGATGATCATCAACATATGAAAATACATGTAATAGATATAATTTTCAAGAAAATAAACAAGAATCACGTATATAGGCTCATTAGACTCTTAACTCCTCTATTACAATCAATGGGGCACATGGAAGAACAATCACATGCTTTATTTTAGGCTTACATATGTTGAAAGTTGATATTACAATTGAAATTTGGTGAATATAGGTTTCTCGGAGAAAATCCACGATCTTGGTGATTTTTTTAAAATTGATAGAACTTGGAAGGATATTGATTGGAGGAATTCTCTTTGATTCTTGAATTCTTGACTTAGAATCTTTATAGTTCTTGATGAAGAACCCTAATTCTTGAAAGAAAAGAATCAAGAAATCCTTTCGTGGAATTCTTGAATTCGTCTTCTTGAAACCCTAGGTTATGATTTAACTATTATAATAGAGATTCATGAATAGATGATGAAATTTGGGTTGAGTAGATTGATATTAATGAAGAATAACTTACCTTGAAGATGAATCTGTAAAGCTAACCCTAACTTGATGATTTTCTTGATAATTCTTGAGAGTTTATATTTAGGAGTGAAGGAGAGGTTTTTGCTTATGAAGAATTGACGTTTTATCTGTTTTGGAACCTTATATAGACCCTCAAAGGTTTTAGGATAAAACTATCTTCAAAATAAAGTAAAAGGACGTCACTTAGCTTACACAGAAAAGGTTCGCGTCAGGTCCGCGATGCGGAGTTGTCGCGGGCCCTCAGACAGCTCTGCAGGTCTTCAGTAAAATGGTCATAACTTTCTACTCCGAACTTCAATTAAGGCAAAATTAGATGCATTGGAAAGGTAATTTGAATATCTTTAATTTGATATATTATGGGTTGCCTAACGCATTATATTGTAGGAGATATGGTCATTTATAGTTGACCCTTCTATCAACTTATAGGAAAACTTAGTCGGTAGAAATTTTTTGGACTTAATTTGATGTAAAAGATCTCTTATGACTCTAAGTCACATCTAATATACTTTAAATACATAGGAATTTATCCTCACATGTATATACAACCTAAAATTCGTTGGTCCACCTAACTTTTATAAAATCTTCCATTGGAACTCAAACACTAAGAAAGTTTTTGGCTTAACTTCGTAGTAGAGGGTTCGTGTGATCTTCGATCATATCCAATTTTATTCGCACACTAAGAAATTGATTTTAACACCTATTCTCAATTAAGAATAATCAATTAAATTCCTATATCATATAAAGGATGACTCACTATTAACTTAAAAAAGTTAGGGTGCTACACAAACGACCCCTTACTTCCTAATTTATTCTTACCATTAATTATAGTCATTTCGCCATTAAATTTTTCAAGACATTGTATTTATTATATTCAATGGGTAATTTGGTAAAATTATCCCATCATTTACTACTTAATCCTTGTGCCAAGTCAATAGCAGACAAGTAAAGACGGAGGGAGGGAGTAATATATAGTAAAATAAGCAAGTGAGTATATTATAGTAATATTATTTATGTGACGTATTTATTGGGTTAGTTCGAACATAAAATTCAATTACTCTTTTACGTTATTGTTGTTTGGTTTTAGTTGAGAAAATGTTTGTTTCAGATCTGAAGTGTCCACGTCCTTAACTCCATTATTAATGGAATGACTTTATGACTTGTCAGCTTCTTCGAGTACTTCGCAAGATTTTTTGGAGATTGTGGTTTGTGTGTTTGCAGTTTTTATTAATCATATTTAATCTTTTACTATTTTCATTGACTTTTATTTAACATACTTGAATGTTCCACATTTATTTAAAAACAAAAACCTTGAAATGCCTAGTTTTCCATAATACTCCTATTAATTAATGTTTAGTATTATATTTTAAATTAAGATATAAAAATAACTAGTTGATACTAAGGATAAACTATAAAAAAATAATTACCCTTTCTCAATATAATATAAAGGGAAAAGGTATAAATTTCCCCCTGAATTTGACCCAGAAAGTCATTTACACACTTTAACTATTTAAGTGAGTTATTACACACCTATATTACTCAAAAGTGGATTATTTTAACCCTTCTTACCCTAAGTCCCAGATATTATGTAGAAAGTGAGAAACACAAGTCTCGTTAGGATGCAAGATATCAAATGAACCTAACATGTATCCTTTTGACCCATATCTGCAAGGTTTTCTTGTCGTGATTCTTTTTCCTTGTGGATGTTTACTTTTCTATTGAACTGGCATGTTTAGGTAGTGTAGATAATTTTGTACAAGTTCATAGTAGTGTTATTTGTTGGCACATATGAACAAGTTCATAGTAGTGTTATTTGTTGGCACATACATAATCTTTAGATGTGTTTTAAAGTTTTGATGAAAAAATGGGTACCCTCAAAATTTTTGAGAATATGGTTGTTGATGCATTCATACATTTTTGAGTATCTGAAATGTTTTCTGATATTGTGAAGGTAAGCTGAGACTGAAAGAATGATTTGTAAGTCTATACTTGATTGTGGATGCAATGCCATGTTGTTGTGAGCTTATTTTGTTGCATTCATGCATCTTGTATGTACTCAGAACTTGCTTTAGTACTCTAAGATTGGTTTGGTGATGTGGTTGATATGGAAAGGAACTTAGGCCTTTGTTCTTTGAGTGAACACACTTTTTGCCTAAAATGACCCACCAAATGAGTGAGAGAATCCCTTGTTCCAATTTTTGAGCTTATCATTTACTCATTCTTTCTTGACACCTTGCTAGCTTAACCTTGTTTCATGAAATGTCTTGATATTGGCCCTGGTTTTTCCTCGGACATGTGAACCTTAATTGAGGCTAAAAGCTTAAGTTGAGGGTGGCTACAAGTTGTGGCCTTGGTTTGAGGAATAGATATTGTGTACCTCATCTTAGGCTAAAAGCTTAAGTTGAGGGTGACCCTTATTGTGGTAAAGTAATGACAATGAGATGGTTAGTTGGGAAATAAAGAAAGAAATAAAAAATCATGAGCCGAGTGAAGAAAAAGAAAAGTGCCTTGAATTGAGAAAAAGTAGCAAGAATTGAGTTCGAAAATAAGGCACAACTGAAAATAGAAAGAAAGCACTCGACAAAAGTTCAAAAACAAGAGAAACAAGGGTGGATTTATTGAAAATGGTTGGGTTATGAAAGTGAAAAGTGTTGGTAAACATAGTTCAAGGGTAGCTTTTAGTCACTACTTGCCTAAAATGCCATACTGAAGTCCCCTGAAGCTATGTTACAAGTCCACAAGTCCTAAAGTGATCCAAATCCACTTTATCACCAAGACAGAAGATGAGTATAAAGGCTAGCCTATGGTGTTAGTCAGTATGCATGAATTTCAATTTGAGAGTGAGAATGCTTCCTCAGTCCCTGAATTCCAAATGTTTTTTGAGTGAGTATGAGGGACTTCTTTCCAATTAGGGCATTTGCACTACTTGAGTAGCATATGACTATGCTAGCGATTGTGGATGATATTCCTTAGCTTGTCAAAGTTGGATTGCCAGGTATCTCTTTATGTTATGGTTTTGCTCAATAACCTTGCAATCCTGTTTTGCAAATGGTAGTTGGGTACCCTAATCAAAGGAGTTGTTGTATATGCCATTAGTGTAGCTACTATGGATTTCCTATTGTCTGCTTAGATTGAGTCGTTGCTTGAGGACAAGCAACAATTCTAAGTTGAGAGTGTTGATGTGCTGTCAAAATAAAACACATTTGATGTCTAAAACAAGGGATCTTGTGAGTTCTTAATGTGACTTTTTGATGGTTTTATGTGTTTTGTGTTGTTTTTACAGAAAAGTTAGGTTGGCATAATTTTTGAAGAAACGTTACAGATTTTGCTTAATCATAGGACATACGAGCATATCTACGAGTCATAGCCCAAGCTACGAGTCGTATGGTGTGTCATAGCAAGAATCATAGACCAAAAATTCAGAAATTTGCTAAGTGGAGGTTACCCCTAAAAGGACATTGTACGAATCGTAGTTCTCACCACGACCCGTATAGGTGGACTCGTAGCAGGAATCAGAGAGCCAAAATGTTGGACCAAAAATTGAAGGCCAAGAGTATGAGAGGAACATACGAGTTGTAGCTCAAGCAATGACTCGTACCAGTTCAGTCTAAGAAGCCAAGAACCAGATACGAGACCCCGAGTATGCCTCATAAAAACCTAAAATTCGGATTCATTTCTTGGCGCAATTAGGTCATCCTACAAGTTATACATACAAAGCGTACTAGTTGCCAACTGTCTTTTCTAAGTTATTTTTAGGGTTTATTTGTAAATATTATAAATACATTTAGTTTGATTTTAATAGTGAGATTCTATATTTTAGAGGATGGAACTTGCCTTTGAATATTCTCTCAAGAATATTTATGGTTTTAGATTAGTTTGTTATTTTCTCTTGGAAAACCCATTTTGGGGATTGCAAATCATGCTTTGTACTCATTGTTGATCAATCAAGCTTTTGAATTTGCAACTTGTGGTGATGTCTTCAATCTTCATTGTTTTTGATAAAACTCTCAACTATGTCATTTATTTGCATTTTTGCTTGTTTTGCCTTAGCTATGATAGCGAAGCACCCACAACTTGGGGTTGTAGGAATCATGGGTAGTTGATTTGAAATAACCTAACTTTATAGCATTTCTATGATTGGGGTTTGCATGTATTGTTTATTTCCCTTCATTATGATTGTCGTTTGGTGGTGGACAACACCAGACCCCGCCAACTATCATTAGCCCGAACAAGGTAGTGATGAATAGGAAAAGAAAACTAGATAGCAGGATTCGATTAATGTATTCTCGTCTAATCAACCAAGCCTGACCAAGGGTAGGTTGACTGGGACAATTGGTAATGGTTAGTTGGCACGCCATGGTGGCCGACCAAGCGCCATGGTGAAATTCGACCTTCACCTTCACAAGAGGGCCGGAAGAATCTAAGTTACCATCCTGCACGTGAATTTCCAATTTTAGTTATGTTACCTAGGGTAATTGGGTCAACGAACCATGGAGAACACAATTCCCAAGTTGTCCCCAAAACTGAGTGTTTCCACGCGTCATAGTTTAGTGTTTGTTTTACTTTGTTTTTGAATCACAAAAACCTCCTATTTAGAGATTTTAGTTATTTATGCTTGAAATGATTAGTAGTAGAATCTTGTAGTCAAGCCCCGTATTCTCTTTGGATTCGACCCTAACCTTCAGTTAGGTTGATTGCTGACAGCGACTGCTTTCTTATTGGAGCGTGAACATCGTCACACAACTCACAAAATATATGCTCAGGAAGGATAAATAAAAATATTAAATATAAAACAAATGATGACCAAAAGTATGTACTTTTGGCATAACATTGGGCATAATATTGAGAATCGTGACTAAGTTGGGAAATGATAATTTTTTAAACGTGGTTGAGAAATTTAAACAGAACAATTTCCCAAAATGTTGAAAAGAGGGTGAATATATAATTGCTAACTTGGAGAACTTTGATAATTATTGTACTTATTGAGAGAAATATTGCTTCCATAATTGTGTCTTGATTGCATGCATCCTCATAGTAAATGTCATGATATTTTGGGAAGATATGAACGGCGACTCATATCATGAGTCCTTCACCATGCTCACTTAGGTGAAAAGGTAGTTGGTACATTGTGATTCTATCATGAGTCCTTGACCACGCTCACTTTGGTGGCAAGGTAGTTAATACATAGAGATTATTATCATGAGTCCTTGACCACAAGTTAGGTGGCAAGGTAGTTGATATATTGAGTTTATATACGACAGGTTGTGCAACAGTCTTGATTCAACTTTGCATTGCATTGCATACCATATCATTGCATTACTTGTGGTAGTTTTGGATTGGATTAATTGACATTATATCTTTTCTTTATTCGCATTGTTCTATATAAATTGGCGGTACCTATGCCAGACTGTTTTTTCTATTATAGGTGGAAGCGTTCCTAAATTATTTCATAGTTTATTCAATTTTTGATTCCTAGTCGGTAAAACCCATTGGGTATATATTATGTGTACTCATCCCTACTTCTTTCTACCCCGCAAATTCACATAAGGATTACCCACGCGGTAGTTGATTTCCTCGTGCAGTTGGTTTATACTAGATCTAGTAGTGAGACTCAAGGGCTTCGAGTTTTCATTAGATTCTATCCTAGTTGTATGGTCTTTAATTTTGTTCGAAGACTATAATGTACTTATTTTGCTCGTCTATTTATTAGATGCTCTTTACACTCGTGACACCAAGTTCTGAGATATAGTTTTTATCTTTTAAATTTTTCCGTTATTAATGTATTTTATCTTCGATTTTGGAATTTAGTGTTTCCGTAGTCCTGATCCCATTTTGGGTCATGACAAATTTGGTATCAGAGCTCTAGATTCACCGATCTCACAAGTTAAAAAGCAAGGTGTCTAGTAAAGTCTCACGAATAGATACGTAGACGTCCGCATCTATCTTCAAGAGGCTACATGATACTTGTTAGGAATCCTCTTTTCATTAATTCCTTTCATGCGATTTGTTCATATTCAAGTTTTGTATGCCTCTAATCTATTATTTCTGCGCAGATGCCGAGGACTAGAGTTGGAAATACCAAGGATGATTCTTTACCTACGGTCCAAGCCTTAGCCAGAAGGTGAGGCAAAGGTCGTGGAATAACTAGAGGTCAAGGTCGGGCTAGAGGAGCAGCACCAGCACAAGGTCAGACCAGAAGGGCTTCACCAGAACCAATTGTTGATCCAATTTATGAGCAGCAGGCTGAAGATCCAGTTGATCCTCCTGTAACCTCAGAAGGTACACCAGTATTACAAGATCTATTGACTCGGTTGTTGGCAAGGTTAGAAGGTGCTCTTACAACTAGTGATCTTCCAGGTACCGCAACCCTGCTATACCTGTTGGTCCTTCACAGCTAGCTCAGGGACCTCGTATGGGATTCCAGACCCCAACTCCATTTTCCATGCCTTCTATTGCACCTCCGAGGTTTTCAGGCCCACTAGTTTCTGCCAGTACTGCTATGTCCTTGTCTGAGAAGAAAAGGTTTGAAAGATTCGGTAAATTGACTCCTCTCAAATTTAATAGTACAGCTAGGGATGGGGCATATGACTTTCTGACAAAGTGTTAGGATCAACTGTTCAATTTAGGCATTCTGGAGGCCCACGAAGTAGCTTATACATCTTATCAGTTCACAAGCATGGCCAAAGAGTGGTGGAGGTGACTTCTGGCCTGAAGGACTGTTGATGCTCCAACAATGAGTTGGGAGCAGTTTACTGAGATCTTTCTTGTGAAATTGTACCCTATAAACTTCGTGATAGGTATCACGATGAGTTCGATAGATTGGAGCAGAGTTATATGACTGTGTCCCAATATAAAGCACGATTCCACGAGTTGTCTCGCTATGCCATGCCTAGTATTCCCACGGAGTTTGAGCGAATTTATCGATTCGTAAAAGGCTTCGCAAGCTATCTCCAAGATGTTGACGCCTCTCTTGTGTTATCTGGTTGTTTCTTTCAAAGTATTATTGACTAAGCTAGGATGATAGAGGGCACCAGGCATGCATGACAGGGTAATAGTAAGAGGTCCCACCATTAGGGTCAGTTTGGAAATCATACATCCATAGACAGAAATCCTCAAAGACAGGGCGCTCAGGTTTATCAGGAAAGACTGATTCATGGAACCATTCCTGGTGCAGATGGTAGGTTCAAAGGTTGTTACGCATGTGATGAATTTGGTCATAAGGCCCAAGATTGCCCCTATTGTGCTTTTGCTTTTTTTCCATCAGGGGCATAGACAACTCGCTCTACATCAGCTTCAAAAACTAGAGGTGCTTCACAGAGTGTGACGGGTGGTACTAGAGGTGCTAGGGATGGAGCTCGAGGTGGCATTAGTGGTAAAGCATATGTCAATGGTGAGCGTCAAGTATGTTATGTTGTTCCCGGTCAAACTGAGGCACAAACATATTGCGATCACAGGTATTATTCCGGTTTGTCATTGTTCAGCTTTAGTATTGTATGACCCTGGATCTACCTATTCATACGTATCAACATATTTTGCTACTGATATTGATGGTTTATGTAAGCCTCTTGATGTGCCTATTCAAGTTTCGACTCTTGTAGGTGAATCCTTACTGGTGGATCAGGTATATCGGGATTGTGTAATGATAATCTCAGGTAGGGAGACCTAGGCCAATTTGATCCTCCTAGACATGATAGACTTTGATGTTATTTTGGGAATGAATTGTTTGTCCTCTTATCATGCAATCCTTGATTGTTATGCTAATACTGTGACCCTAGCACATCCGAGATTACCTAAGTTAGTATGGACAGGCACTCCTAGCTCTTATCCTAAAGGGGTGATTTCTTATGATCATGCTTGGCTCGTGATAGAGCATGGACGCTTATCTTATTTGGACCACATTCGCGATATTTCTAGGGAATCACCTTCTTTAAAGACCACAAGGGTAGTGAGAGAGTTCATACATGTGTTCCCCCAAAACGCGATATCGACTTTACTATTGATGTGGAACCGGGCCCTAAGCCTATATCCATTTCCCCTTATTGGATAATTCCTGTATAGTTAAAGGAGTTGAAGGAGCAATTAGAAGTTCTAGTGAAGAAAGGGTTCATTTGGCCTAGTGTGTCGCCTTTGGGTGCACCAGTGTTGTTCGTGAAGAAGAAGGATGGTACTATGAGAATGTGTATTGACTATCTTCAGTTGAACAAAGTGACCATAAATAACAAGCTTCCTTTACCTCGTATTGATGACTTGTTTGATCAGCTTTAGGGTGCCTCAGTATTCTCCAAAATTGATTTAAGGTCGGGGTATCATCAATTGAGGGTTCGAGAGTCAAACATCCCAAAGACTAATTTTAGTACTCGGTATGGACACTATGAGTTTGTTGTTATGTCATTTGGGTTGAGTAATGCCACTGTCGCTTTTATGGAATTGATAAATCGAGTGTTTCAACCCTATTTGGACTCATTTGTGATTGTGTTCATCGATGAAATCCTAGTATACTCTAACAGTGGGGCAGACCATATTCGTCATTTGCGAACCGTTCTCCAAAGGATGCTTGAAGAGAAACTTTGTGCTAAGTTCTCTAAGTGTGAATTTTGGCTTGAGTCTACAGTTATCTTAGGTCATGTGGTGACTACAGATGGCATTATAGTTGACCAGCCAAGATTGTAGCAGTTTGCTCTGTGAGTGAGACCAACCTCAGTAACAGAAATCCATAGTTTTCTTAGGCTAGCAGGCTATTACTGTCAATTTGTTCAAGGATTCTCCTCTATCGCTGCCCCTATGACCAGGCGTACTAAAATTGAAGTAACATTTTCATGGATTGGTGAGTGTGAGGCAAGCTTCCAAAAGCTTAAGGAAATATTGACATCAGCTCCTATCCTAGCCTTAGCTGAAGAGGGATTGCCCTTTGTGGTCTATGTGACGCTTTTGGTGTAGGCTTAAGTGGAGTGTTGATGCAAAAGGGGAGGGTTATAGCCTATGCTTCACGACAACTAAAGGTTTACGAGAGAAATTACCCTGCTCATGATCTTGAGTTGGCTGCAATAGTATTCGTGTTGAAATTGTGGCAACACTATCTTTATGGGGTGCATTGTGAGATCTACACTGATCATCGTAACCTTAAGTATATTTTTTCTCATCCCTAACCTAAACATGAGACAGCGCAGATGGTTGGAGTTGTTAAAAGACTATGATATCTCTATTCTTTATCATCATGACAAGGCTAATGTAGCAGTCGATGCTTTAAGCCAGAAGGCTTCTAGCATGAGTAGTTTGGCATTTCTTAGGGCTAAGAAGAGGCCTTTGGTTTAGAGGTTCAGTTTTTGGCTAGACAGTTGGTCAGACTTTACATCTCCCCACCTCATATTGTGTTGGACTTCATTGAGGCTAGGTCTACGTTGATGGATCAGATTCGTGCTCACTAGTTTGATGAGGATAAATTATGTGTGATTCAGGACAAAGTATTGAGAGGTGAAGCTAACTCAGTTTCTCTTGATTCCGAGGGAGTGTTAAGGATTAATGGGTGCATTTATGTGCCTAAGGTAGGCAATTGGGTTTGGTTGATCTTGGAAAAGGCTCATTGTGCTAAGTATTCCATTCACCCTGGTGTAGCAAAAGTGTTTCATGATCTGAAGCAACATTATTGGTGGTGTGGAATGAAAAGGGACATTGTAGAATTTGTAGTTGTGTTTGAATTGCTAACAGGTTAAGTCTGAGCATCAAAAGCCAGGAGGTCTGATGCAGAAGATGCCCATTCCCAAGTGGAAGTGGGAGCGTATTACTATGGATTTTGTTACTAGATTACCCGTGATATTGGGTAAGTTTGACTCAGTTTGGATGATTGTAGATAGGTTGACCAAATCAGCTCACTTCATCCCGGTGAGGACTAACCATGGTGCAGAGCAGCTTGCTAAAATCTATATACATGAGATTGTTATATTACACAGGGTGCTTATCTCTATTGTATCAGATCGAGGTTCGGTGTTCACCTCTCACTTTTGGAAAGTAGTGCAGCATGGTTTAGTTACACGATTAGACACGAGCTCAGCATTTCATCCCCACACCGATGGCCAGTCTGAGTGGACTATTTAGGTGTTGGAGAACATGCTTAGGGCCTGTGTGATTGATTTTGGTGCTCACTAGGATCAACAATTACCCTTAGCGGAATCTACTTATAATAAAAGTTATCACTCCATCATTCATTATGGCACCATTTGAGGCATTGTACGTGCATAGGTGTCGATCACCTACTGGGTGGTTCAACTCAGTCGTCGTTGATGCATTAAGCACTGATTTTCTCAGAGATGCTATAGAGCAGGTGCGCTTGATCTAGAGTTGATTGTTGACAGCCCAGAGTCGGCAGAAGAGCTATGTTGATAGAAGAGTTTGTCCCTTGGAATTTACGGTAGGCGATCATGTGTGGTTGAAGGTTTCATCCATGAAAGGTGTGATGAGATTTGGAAAAAAGGGTAAGCTTAGCCTGAGGTTTATTGGCCCATTTGAGATTCTTATAAGAGTAGGTGAGGTGGCTTATGAGTTGGCTTTGCCACCTAGATTGTCAACTGTCCATCCAGTATTCCATGTCTCTTACTTCGAAAATACATATCGGACGAGTTCCATGTTATCTCTTATGATGTCATATAGTTGGGTCCGGATTTGACTTGTGAGGAGGATCCAAGAGTCATTCTAGATAGACAGGTTCATAGACTCAAGACTAAAAAATCACTTCAGTTAAGGTTAAGTGGCAACATCAGCCTGTTGAGGAGGCAACTTGGGAGACAGAGTTCGACATGCATGTCAAATATCCTCATCTTTTCGAAACTTTATTTTCTTTTACCTTATATTCGAGGATGAACATGACTTTTAGTGGTGGATAATGTAATGATCCGATTGGAAGTGGCAAAACATTAAAAAAAAAAACAAAGCACTACATCTTGTTCCAATAATGCATAGTATGGGCAAGTGAATTTGTTAAAAGAAAGATGATGATGATGATGATGATGATGATGATGATGATGATGATGATGATAATAATAATAATAGTAATAGTAGTAGTAGTAATAATAGTAATAAAAGCAGTAATAATAATAATAATAATAATAATAATAGTAACAATAATAGTAGTAACAATAGCAGTAATAATAGTAATAAAAGAAGTAATAATAATAATAAAAGCAATAATAATAATAATAATAATAATAATAATAATAAAAGTAATAATAATAAAAATAAAAATAAAAATAATAATAGTAATAATAATAATAATAATAATAATAATAATATAAATTTTTTTTAAAAAAATAATTGAGCGATAAAAGGGTTCTTTTGTGCTCCCGGCGCATGCTCGCTAACATGCGCTAGTCATGGGCAGAAGACCGAAGAACTCGAATTTAACATCGATTGGACCAGAGAAGAATCATCAGGGACGCTCACAGACGCTAGAACTAGGTAAAACGGCGGTAACAGTGATGGAAATAGAACTGATTCAGCGGCAAAATGTGGAGATTGCAAGCTCAGAAATGTTGAAAAGGAACCCAGAGAAATTGACTACTCCGGGGTAAGAGAGAGTGCAGCAATGGTCAGAGTTAGTGAGTGGGGAAAGTTCACAAAGTTCATGGGCTGATAAGGTGGAGCAGGAACTCAAGTCAAAGGATTTAAGTATTCATACGGCAAAGCGAAATATATTTGGGATAATTTCGATATCTAAAAAATAGTGAGTGTTGGGTTTAAACTGGAATATGTTAATCCTGAGTGCTATAATGATCAGAAGATAGGGGGAATTGATATGGGGGATATTAGCTCTGAAATTGAGTATTGGCAGAATGCAGTGGTTTGTTGTGTATTGGGAGCACACCCTCCTCTTTCAGTACTAAATGGTTACATACAGAGAATGTGGGAAAATATCGGATAAAAAGTGGCCATGATGAGGAATGGTATAGTAATGGTGAGATTTGATAATGAGGAAGGGAAGCTGGGAGTGTTAGAAGGTGGTATATACCATTTTGATAGTAAGTCGGTGATCGTAAAAGCATGGACACCAGAAATGGAATTCTCAAAGGAAGAATTGTTGACAGTGCCAATATGGATAAGACTACCAGGTCTTGATTTCAAATACTGGAGTGCTAGAGGACTAAGCAAAATAGGGAGCCTTGTGGGTAAACCATTGATGGTTGATAAGCAAACAGAAAAGAAGTTGCGGTTGAGTTATGCTAGAATGTTAGTTAAGGTGAATGAGGGTCAAAAACAGCCAGAGGAAGTGTTGTTCAGAAATGAGAAAGGAACAATAGTATCACAATCAGTGACATACGATTGGAAGCCATCAGTATGTAACCATTGCAAGAAATATGGGCATGAGCAGGAGGAATGCAGGAAACTGAAACAAGAAAAAGAAAAGGAAAAAGCAATCACAGAACCAAATAATAAGGGAAAGGAACCAGAAAAAGCAAAGGAAAAAGAGATAGTAAACAAAAGATTTGGAGGTTATCAGAAAAGATTCAGACAAGTGAGAGAAGATCAATCTATCAAGATAACAAATACTTTTGAACAGCTCAGCAATGTGGGAATCAGGATGAGGCAAATCTACTAGAAAAGGAGGGTAATACAGACCTATCCCCTTGGGGAATGGTTACTCTTTTATGCTGGAATGTAAGAGGCCTAAATGGCCTAAGTAAGCAGAGGGAAGTAGCATTCCTCTGTAATAAACTAGAAGTGAATTTAATAGGTTTGGTGGAGAAAAAAAAACATAGAAGTATAGATATAGTTGTTCAATCCATGGTTGCTGGTTGGAAGTATTATTGCAACCATAAGTCACATTACAATGAGAGGATTTTGGGGGTATGGAGGGAAGATATAAACGAGGTAAAGGTGGAAAGTGAATCAGATCAAGCAGTAACCTGTGTAGTGAAAATTATAATGTTGAGGAAAGAGTTTTATTGTAACACCCCACATCTTACAATACTAGTACTATGCAAATGAAACATGATATGGTTTGGTCAAATTAGCGCCCATTTTTAAAAGTGCTTAAATCTCCAAATAAAGGGCGATATGTATGTCTAACGCTGTAGAGGGTCGAGTATAAATAAGTTTTAAGTCGAATTGAGGAGATCATGGCCTTAAATGAAGTAAGAGAATTTGAGGTGCTTGTAGGACTTAAGAAGCTAGCAGGTGAGTTACCTACTTGCTTATCTTAAATTGGCTAGCTAAACGGAGACAAGGTTCGACGTCGAATTTGACCAAGTCTGATTGTGAATAAAGTCCGTGTTAAGGGTGTAACTTTAGCCCATGTTTCATTATCGTAAATGGAATTTATTTTCATCCCAAGAAGAATATAAAAAGGGTGCAAGTACAGCACAACCCACTTGTCTAATTGGGCCCAAATTAAGTGAAGAGAAAGTTAGAGAAATGGTCAGCCAAAGCCCATCAACTTTGAGACCCAATTAGGCCCAAGTGTAAGGGCCAAGCTACTGCATAACCAGCTTAATAATATGTGGTATTAGGTGGTCAAAAGTCCAAGAGTAAGTCGGCCAAAAGACCCTTTATAAAGCGCTCAAAATAGCCCTTAAGTCATTTCACTTAGGAGAAAAAATTCAGCTTCCTAAAGACTTTTCTTTCTCTCTTTACTTCACTTTACAAAGCAGCTAACACAACCCTCTAGGGTTCTTGAAGGAAACCTGAATCTTGAAAGAAAAGCTAAGTAATCATAGTTGTGTATTTAGTATGGTTTCTTCATGAAAAACAAGAAGTATATGCTAGTATGTTGTGCTGGAAATTCTGGACAGCTTGTATTCTAAGGATTGTTGTACACTTTTCTTGTTAATTAAGAGGTTTTTCTCTACCTGGTTGACTGTATTATGAAGTAATACTTATTTTTAACAAATTTTTGTTTTATAGTAATGTAACTAGGCTAATTCACTACTTTTACAGTCCACAAAAGTGAGTCCTTATATGATATCGTAATTGTGTTCTTAGTATGAACTTGTGGGCTGTTGGATGGAAGGCTATTGCCTCACGTCCTTAATGACTAATTCGTTACTGTTTTGAGGCTGGTTCAAGGCTTTTTTATGTATAGATGTGTTGAGAACAGTTTGGTTAAAGTTGGAACGGGTTTGGAATTGTCGACGTCAAAATGGGGCAAAGGGGTGTAACGTTATGCTGTCCACTTGTAGGTTGTGTAGAATTGTTATGTGTTGTGCTTTGTGGGTTGTTATAAGATTATTATAGCACTAAAATAGTCTACACATGATATGTATATGATAATGCATATTACAAAATACGATTAGGGATGGAAAGGTTGAAAGAATATGCTCGGGTTTATAGATACCCGCTTGCTACCCGTGTGTTGTTTTCTTATGAGATTGGGCTGCCAAGATGTATCTATTGGCTGCTAATGCTAGTTTTATCACCTACTATGTTTTAGATAAATATTTGGAGGAAGGGAAGGTTATCTCGAGGTAATAGTGAGGTCAGACAACGAGGTATATAAGGCTACTTGATTTCTTATTATTTGGCATGAAACATAGATCCCTCCTTGGCACATAAAGGCACTTGTCAACTCCAACACAACTATTAGCCGTGTCTCCACTCTTTGACATGTTCATATGCTTCTATACATAGTCAAAAACACCTTCAAATATGCATACATGCTTGGATACAAAGTTAAATGGGTTCTTGTTGCTAAATAAAGTTCACGAGTTGTTTCGTCTCATACCCATTTCATTATTTGTGTAACGTACTCTTTTCATTGTCATATTGTCTTGTATGATTATCTACATGTTACATGTTACATTTACAGTCCTTCAGCTTCAATATTATGACCACTAAAAGAATCATCTCAAAGGTAATTGAAAGATAAAGTATATTGTTTAATGATGGGTGGTAGCTTGAGGGGTGGAAGAATCACCTAGCTAGGGACGATCCTATCAGGGGTGGTAGCCCGAGGGGTTAAGGAAGAACCTAGCCAGGGACAATCTCGATACAGTTTTACCACTGATCAATTGGTCATTTGCCTTACATGTTGTGCACAGATTATACAGCAAAGGTAAAGTAACATAAAGAACATAAAGTACATGATCCCACAGTATAACTAAAGGAGGTCTCTTATCCTACACTAGTGCATAGTTTCATTTGAGTTGTTACTTCACATACAGTATTTTCTGCCTTACATATTTAGTATATTATGTCGTACTGATGTCCCTTATGGGGACCTGCATTTCATGCTGAAGGTACAGGTGCTAGTAGATCTCCCCAGAAGGAGTACAGGACATCCAGCTGTTGTTACCAAGCTCCAGGTTGCTTCGGAGCTTTGTGTCTAGAGCTTATATTTTTG
>JAPFFP010005992.1:0-17644 GCA_026153255.1 Solanum medicagineum
ACTCGTGGTTCTATCCCCGACTCTTGGTTCTATCCACGACCCATAATCGAGGTCTCGTGGATTAGATTCGACAATGTTAATGAAAGAAAATTTTATCCTTTTCGTCAATCCTAAACCTAAACTTTGTCATTTTTATGATCCTTTAGGTCCTTAAATAGACCTTAAAGCACAAGATTCCCATTCTTTTTTCATTATTTCACTTTCTCACAAAACCTAAGGTATTTATCCTCTCCGAGAACAAGCTAAGGAGGCTAGGGTTTTCAAGGGTTTCTTCCATAACAACAAATTTCTTCTTCATCGACTTCACCCAAGGTATATAAGTTGATTTGTGGGTCTCCTTTTACCTATAAAATCCTACATTCAAGCTTTTACCTTTTTTTTAAGTTCCTAAAATACTACCATGCATGCTAATGCTGATTTCATGATGTTTTATTTTATAGTATGCCTTTAATATTACTATGAGATGTTATATCAAATATTTTCATGAATTTTGAGTTAAGGGTGATGACCGCAACGATTAATGCTTTGAATGTTGATGTGTGGGCTGATTTACATGTTTTTAATAAATATATTTTTCCATGATCATGCATGAGCCTCATGATTTATGAATGTTTCAACTTATAATTAAGCCCACTAAGTTCAAAGTCAATTCTTGCATGTTATATGATGATAAATAGGGCATAAAAGAAAGATTTAAAGTTGATGATTTGTCATAGATATAAGCATTTTGACAAATGAACTAAATGATGTTTATGATGGTCCCCAAGATGAAAGGACAATTCTCACTTGGTGGTTCCTTAAGTTTCGAGCAACTCTTGAGGTTGCTATTTATGATTCTAAGCATCATAATTTGACTAAGTATATATTTTAAAGATTTCGTGAGATGAATTAGCACCGAAGCAGCTCCTTGCCTTGTTAACTATATGCCACTATAGGAGCCCTCATAGCTAGACTAGTGGATCCACGTAGGCCAATTATGATATATGATGATACTTGCTATGTGATGGAGTTCCATCTGCCAAGAGGTCTCCCTGTGTTAATGTAGGGGTTATGTTGGATTCTATGTAGTAGCTCACATGGTCTTATATATCGGTTATGGTCTAT
This sequence comes from Solanum medicagineum, assembly GCA_026153255.1. Classification (NCBI taxonomy): domain Eukaryota; kingdom Viridiplantae; phylum Streptophyta; class Magnoliopsida; order Solanales; family Solanaceae; genus Solanum; species Solanum medicagineum. The sequence goes on from JAPFFP010005992.1 coordinate 1,105, forward strand.
TCCAACAATATCTATGTTCCATCATATGTGATTCACTTATGCATTCCTTGTATCCATATTGAACATAATTCCTTGTGCATTCTTAAGCTCATATAGAGGTTGTCTTTACCATTTCATGTACTAGAGTCTTTAACTTATGAATGATGGCATTACAATTTCATATTTGCAATGCATCTCACGTACTTAGTACATTCCCAAAGTACTAATTAACGCATATTTGCCTACATAATTTCACCATGTAGGGATAGGGGCTCCTCTGGCGTCTCATGGCTAGTTCTTTCGACATTTAAGACTAGTTTTATTGTGGTGAGCACTTAGTTTGGGACTCCACCTATTTCCTTTCTTGCCATTTATTTTAGACGTGATGTATATGTTAGTTTTTGGAGGCTTTTACTTTCTATTTCTTTTTCAAATTTGGAATCTTTTCTATTTGACGAAAATCGACCATTTATCAGTTCCTATTTATCCATGGTCTACTCGGTATGCTTATGGACACTATGTATGTTTTATGATGATGTTTTGTTTCAAATGATATTCCATAGACCCAATCTCGTTTCTTTCTGCAAATGTATGAGTTTTTGGCCTATGAATTCTTGATATATAAAGAAGGCTTGGGTGAGGTGCGTATTGGTGTCTCATTCGCCGTGTGACGACTAAGATATAGGCTATCACGACCCAGACCTAGACTCTAGCAGTGACACGGCGAGTGAAAATCCGAAAGTCCCCAAATAAGCCTTACAGGACCAAAATTCACATCATCGTTCGGAAATGTATTCAAAAGTAAACACACAGTTCTAAGGGAGGGATAAATAGGACTCACACTATAGGGATATCATAGGGAAAGGGATTAACATGGATCCACATAACACATAGCACATAATTAAAGACTAAGGGGCAGGTAAGTATGACTCAAGCTATGGGGCCAATTCGGGACTTATGATCTTTCACAATTCTACATTAAACATGCATATATAGCATAATTCCTATAATCTTACCACAATAGAAATAACCAAAAGATAACTATGATCATAAGGTTCAAATACAACACATAACACATAGATCCAACGGGAGCCTACAAGATATCCAACAATGCCTCTAGTCATAAGATAGGATGGGGGGCCAAGACATGTTCTGGGCTCACCCTAAAAGTATAGGTAACATAAACAAAAGCAAATTAAGGTAGAGGAATGGTGGATTGTCCTTGGAAGATAGGACTTACCACAACCAATATCTCAAAACTCGATCTAGCCATCGAACGGTGGATGATAGTAATCTCCGGTCTCTACATGGTGAGATCATATATGTGTTAGTACATTTGAATGTACTAAGTATGTGGGGTGCAATGCATGTAACTTATCAAAACCTTCATATCAATGTTAGATGACGAGGACACATAATGTAGAAAGAGATTTATAACAAGGAATGTAATATAACAAGATGCTATGAAATTCATAATGAATGATTGCAAATGATGCTCATATATAGTGGAGACGTGACCTCAACCTATATAAGTAAGACCAAGAGAGCAATTACTTGGAATCCCGATGAAATCCCCTCATCGGTAAATAGATGGTCTACTTGCCAAAGGTAAACCATGCTTCACCTTACGGGCATCCCCATTTTGTATGAAGCAACCTTCCTTACGGGCATCCCATTTCGGATAGGATTTTCACATATAACATATCATATTAATTCTTCTCCTTATGGGCATCCCCATTTCGGAGGCAACTTTCCTTACGGGTATCCCCATTCCGAAAAGGACCTATGCTAGGCACATAGTTCAAGGAAAAAAAGTAAACCCTCCATCCATCCGTGCTAAGTCATCATTCCACAAGAATACATATACGTATATATAGATATACATGCTTTCAGAGAGATACAAGTCTTGCCAAAATATTTAAATGCACAATTGGGCCAAAAGCCAAACATTATTCATAATAATTCGTATTTAGGCTCAAATGCCAAAATCATACTTTCATAGTCATAATACTCATGCATAGGAATAGCTCAATTCTTTATGGAAAGCTTTTGAGAGGATTTCAAAAATATGAAAAGTGATTTTGAATGTTTGAAATTGGTTTTAGGTCTTTAGATGACGTTAGAATAGCATAGGAATTCCCAAAAGACCAATAGAAATCACCAAATTTATGAAAATACCATTAATGAATCGGATGAAAATTTTGCCGGAAGCCACTTGATTGGAGGGTAAAAGGTCCGTGTGGCATTACCCGGTCCATTTACCTGCCCGTGAACCCACACTTAGACAAATTTCTGGAAGATGGAACTTGGCTCAACACTTAGAAAATTTCACTCCAGAAACCTTATGGCTGGTGCCATACCACACGATTCGTGTGGCTGTTCGTGGCACAAGACTTGGCCAAAAAGTGGCTGTCTCAGGCTCAAGGGCAGTCTCACGAGTCGTGAGATGTCTCACTGCCCATTTACTGTTCTGTGTGGCAACACAACATAGGAGGGTCTTATGGAAACGGGTATAACTTTTTCATCCGAACTCGAAATAAGGTGAAACCAGGTGTGTTGGAAAGTTAACTCGAAGAACTCTAATTTGATAGGTCGTGGGCCACTCAATTCATTTTGTGCTAAGAGATATGCCTATTTAAATTTGACCTTTCTATTGGTACTTGTGAAAAACTTAGGCAATGGAATTCCTTTGAACTCAACTTGATGTAGGAGACCTATGATGGCCTTAACAAAATAAATGAGCTTGAATTGAAGTCTTAAAAGAGAACTTAGATCGAGCTTGGATGTTCCATAAGGTGTCACCTCGGCCCAAAACTTTTAGAAACCAAATCTCAAGCGTCACCAAAACTATACAAAAATTCGGGTCCTTACATCATCTCCCCCTTGGGAACATTCGTCCTCGAATGTGAAAGAACAAGGCTTGAAAGGTTTGAATTAGAACATGAAACTTCCAATTACAAGGTACAATGGATAATTCACCATTTGAAAATCATCAAATCGTTAAAACTCATATCAAAACGTACTCAAATCATTTTAAAATATCATAAAATAAATCATTTTTGTGCATATGTATGCATTTCATGACATCAGACTCAAGAGAGAAAGGATTAGGATCTTTGAGAATAAGAAGAACCTAATATCATGGGCTTGAGTAAATTGGAAAGGATAGAGGTATGGCCGCATCCTACTTGATTCCACTCCCTATATAGCACTTTCAATATGTGGATTCTCGTTGCAAAGCCTCTCCACTTGCCCATCCAAGATCTCAATCGAAACTTTCTCTTAAGACAAGTTATCCTCAACCTGAACTCCTTCCAAAGGAACAATAGCAAGTATCACCAACCAACTTCCTTAACTTAGACACATAGAAATCCGAATGAATAAAACTCACACCCGGAGTTAAATCCAATCTATAGGCCATATTCCCACATCTCTCAACAATCTCATGAGGGCCATATACTGGAAAACTTAACTTGCCCTCCTTTCAAAGAAAACACATCATGCTCTTCATAGGTGTGACCTTCACATACACCCCAATCACCAATATGAGACTCATGATCCCTCCTTCCAACATCCAAATAGAACGTTTGATGACTTCGAACCATTTTCAACTTTTCCCTAACTATTTCCCATTCTAACACTAAATCCGACCTATAGAAGTCACCTCGTCTAGCTCGAACCATCCCACCAAAGACCTACATCTTTTACCACACAAAGCCACAAATGGTGCCATACCCATGCTAGCATGAAGGCCATTGTTGTTAGCAAACTCAATAGGTGGTAGATGATCACTGCAATTAACCTTGAATTCCAACACGCAAAACCTCGACATGTCCTCCAAAGTTTGAATTGTCCTCAACATTGAAAGTAGTCTCAACCGATAAGAAATGAGCCAACTTAGTCCTCCAATCAACAAAACCCTGAAATGAATTAAATTGATTTTGGGTCTAAGGCAAACCAACCACAAAATCTGTGTTTGCCTTTTCCCACTTCCAAGCAAAAATTTCAATATCTTGAGTCAAACCACCGGGTCTTTGGTGTTCTACCTTCGTTTGTTGACAATTAAAGCATTCAGATACAATTGGACTACATCCTTCCTTATACCATGCGTCCAATACACTTCTCTCAAATCGTAGTAGCTTTTAGTAGATCTCGGGTGAATCGAATAATGAGAGCTATGGGCTTTACTCATGATATATCCTTAAGACCATCAACGTCCGAACATACAATCGATCTTGGTACTAAATTACACCATATCCTCCTTGGGAGAAAACCTCTATCTTCTTTCCTGCAATCAAATTCTTTAACCCAACCGACGGTGGGTCTAAGTCTTACTGTCTCTTAACACCCACATCCACAAAGATTTGACCCCATTCCGAACGTGTATATCACCTCACTGGAGTTGGCCAACCTAACATCCAAGCTAGTCAAACTGTAAACATCTTTGGCCAACTCCTCCTACCCTTCACCCATATAAGCCACACTTCCCATAGATAGTCCACTAAGAGCACCGATTAAAATATTTACCTTGTCGGGATGATATTGTACACCCTTGTCATAGTCCTTTAGGAGCTCCAACCTGCTCCCTTGCCTTAAGTTAAGACCCCCTGAGTGAACACATATTGCAAACTCTTGTGATTGGTGAAGACATCAACATGCACCCCTTACAAATAGTGTCTCCAAATTTCACAGGAAATACTACCATCGCTAACTCAAGATTATGAGTCGGGTAATTACGCTCATGCACCTTCAACTACCTCAACGCATAAGATATCACCTTACCATGTTGCACACGTACCCAACCCAACCCGATTCGAGAAGAATCACAACACCCCCAACCCATATAAATCATGCGGTAATGTCAAAATAGGAGCCAATGTAGCCAGTCTTTCAAAGTTTAAAAACTCTCCTCAAACTCACCCAACCATACACGCTTGGCCTGCTTTTGATTCATCTTGGTAAATAGAGAAGCAATAGATGAGAACCCTTCAACAAACTTTATGTAATAACCAGCCAACCCAAGAAAACTTCGAATACGCGAAGGAGCAAGCTTATCAAATAATGCACACCCTTCACCAACCCCCGTCTAACCTCATATATAAGATCAGCTACAACATCCTCCTTGCCTAGATTGCATTACGAGCCAAAAATAAGTTTCCCTATTCAATAGGAAGGGATGGAGATAGGAAATCTTAAGACACATTCTATGGCATGATAAGAATCATGACAAAGTGAAACATTTCCTAAAATGCCTTGTAGTCTCCTACCCATAGATCTGGCATGCTTCACACCCATGAATAAGACTCTACTTGACGCGTCATGTTGGACTCCGATGGCCATTTATAAACCTAGTGCTCTGATGCCATCTTTGACATGACTCGGACCCGGGGTCTAGGAGTGACATGACTAATGGAAATTTAAAAGTCCCCAAACAAGCCTCAAAATACCAAAATTCACATCATCGGTTCGAAAACGTATTCAAAAGTAAACACATAGTTCTAAGGAATGGGGAAATAAGATTCACGCTATAGGGATATCATAGGGAAAGGGATTAATATGGATCCACATAAGACATAGGACATAATCATAGACTAAAGGGTGGTAAGTATGACTCACGCTATAGGGGCAATTCGGGACTTAGGATCTTTCACAATTTCACATCAAACATACATATATAGAATAATTCCTATAATCTAACCACAACAGCCATAACCAAAAGATAACCATGGTCATAAGGTACAAATACAACATATAACACACAGATCCGACGGGAGCCTACAAGATATCCAACAATGCCTCTAGTCATAAGATAGGACGGGGGCTAAGACATGTTCCGGGCTCACCCTCAAAGTATAGGAGACATAAACAAAAGCAACTTAAGATAGAGGAATGGTGGCTTGTTCTTGGAAGATAGGACTCACCACGGCCAATGTCTCAAAACCTGATCTAGCCATCGAATGGTGGATGATAGTAATCTCCGGTCCCTACATGGCGAGATCATGTAGGCAAAAGTATAAATTAGTATGTTTGAATGTACTAAGTATGCAGGGTACAAAGCATGTAACTTATCAAAACCTGCATATCAACGTTAGATGACAAGGGCACATAGTGTAGAAGGAGATTTATAGTAAGGAACGTAATATAACAGGATGCTATGGAATTCATGATGCATGAGTGCAAATGATGCTTATATATAGTGGAGATGTGACCTCAACTGACATAAGTAAGACCAAGAGAGCTATTACTTGGAATCTTGATGAAATCTCCTCATCGGTAAATAGGTGGTCTATTTGCCAAAGGTAAACCGTACTTCACCTTACGGGTATCTCCATTTTTTTTGAAGCAACCTTCATTACAGGCATCCCCATTTTGGATAGGATTTACATATTACATATCATATCCATTCTTCTCCTTACGGGCATCCCCATTTCGAAGGCAACTTTCCTTACTGGTATCCCCATTCCGGAAAGGGCCTATGCTAGGCAATAGTTCAAGGAAAGAAAGCAAACCCTCCATTCATCGGTGCTAAGTCGTCATCCCACAAGAATACATATACGTATATATAGATATACATGCTTCCAAAGAGATACAAGTCTTGCCAAAACATTTAAATGCACAATTGGGCCAAAAGCCAAACATTATTCATAATAATTCATATTTAGGCTCAAATGCAACCATACTTTCATAATCATAATACTCATGCATAGGAATAGCTTATTCATATACGAAATGGTGCAATAAACCAAACTGCTCAATGAGCCATATTCAATAGACATATATGCTATCAATTCTTGTCATAACCAATATTTTATCAAAATCATATCATAAAATATAATTGGGCTTAACCAATAATATAATTTCCATAAATTCTCATGAACATGAATGCATATGCTATGAATAATGTGAAAATAGCACGGGTAATTGAGATCCAATCTGAAATCAACAATACAATATGAAATTCAATTGAAAACATAACTAAATTCGCATTAAAAATTATAATATAATCACCCATGCATAAACATACCTTAAAGAGGACATGCATACTTGTAATTCCATAATCCCAATGTAAATCCTCATATAATATTTTAAATCACATTAAAATTATCAAATAAACACTGCCCATGCATAAATAGAAGATTTATTTTAGGACTCATAATATTCAAAACCCCAATTTAAAGTAAGCTAGAAATTAGTTAAATTACTTGAAAATAATTTGGGTCTCCTTGATTGGAAGATAATCAAGGATCAAACCCACATACATTCACCAAGATGAATAAAACCCCCAAAGAATTTGAAGAAGAATTGAGTTCCCTAACCCAAATGTTGAAGTCTCCGAGAGTTCTTTGTGGAAAGCTTTTGAGAGTATTTAAGAATATGAAGAATGATTTTAAATATATGAAATAGGTTTTAGGTCTTTTGATGACCTTAGAATAACATAGGAATTCCCAAAAGACTAATAGAAATAACCAAATTTACGAAAACACCATTAATGAATCCGATGAAAATTTTACCGGAAGCCACTTGACTGGAGGGTAAAAGGTCTGTGTGGCATTACACGATTCATTTTCCTGCCTATGAACCCACACTTAGACAAATTTCTGAAAGTTGGAACTTGGCTCAACACTTAGAAAAATTTCACTCCAGAAGCCTCACGGCCTGCGCCACACCACACGGTTCGTGTGGCTATTCGTGGCATAAGACTTGTCCAAAAAGTGTCCATCTCAGGCTCAAGGGCGGCCTCACAAGTTGTGAGATGTTTCACTACCGTTTACTGGCCCGTGTGGTAACACTGAGGAGGGTCTTACGAAAACAAACATAACTTCTTCATTCGAACTCGAAATGAGGTGAAACCAAGTGCATTAGAAACATAACTCAAAGAGCTTTAATTTGATAGGTCATAGGCCACCTTGCTAATTTTGTGCTAAGAGATATTTCCATTAGTTGACCCTTTTATCGGTACTTATGAAAAACTTAGCCAATGGAATTCTGTTGAACTCAACTTGATGTAGGAGATCCATGATGGACTTAAACAAAATAAGTGAGCTTGAATTAAAGTCTTGAAAGTGAATTCAAATCGAGCTTTGATGTTTCATAAGGTATCACATCGGCCCAAAACTTTCCAAAACCAAATATCAAGCGTCACTATAGCTATATAAAAATCTGGGTCCTTACATAGGCTTGGGTCATTACAACAGTGTTTAATTATCATGATCAGTCTGTCGCTCTAAAGATCTAGAGTAGGGAAAGGTTGGAGTGATAAGGGGTGTACAGACCTAAGCTAATTAAGGTGACTATATTCAGGCTTGAAAATGGGGAAAGGTTATCTAGTATGTTTGGCTCCTGTTAGGGATGTTAAGGCATAATTCCTTTTTATTTTTGTTCCTATAGTATCTAAGTTTAAAGAAGTCCTTCTATGGATTTTCCTAACATGCCTTCTGATAGAGATGTAGGTTTTTGCATCGATTTAGAGCCCGACACTTCTCCCATCTCTATCCTTCTTATCTATGACCTTATTAGAGTTAAGAGAGCTCAAGGTCCAAATCCAAGAACACCTTGATAAAGGGTTCATTTGTCTTAGTGCTTCCTTGTGGGATGCTCTAGTCTTGTTTGTTAAGAAAAGAGATGTAGTATGAGAATGTATATAAACTACAGACAGTTGAATAAGCTCACCCTTCACAACAAGTACCTGATACCTTGTATTGATGATCTCTTTGACCAATTGCAAGTTGTTTTACTGTTCTCAAAAATTAATATGAGATTAGGCTATCACCAGTTAAACATTAGGCTCAAGGATGTGCCAAAGACTGTATTTTGGATCAGGTATCGACATTATGAATTTTTCTTGATGTCTTTTGGTCTGACCAATCTCTCGCAACTTTTATGAGTTTGATAAATAGAGTGCTTAAATCATTTCTGGATTTGTTTGTTATTTTATTCATCGATGACATTTTAGTTTATTCAAAATGTAAGGAAGAGCATATAGAGCATCTTCACATTGTTCTTGGTATCATAGGAAAATAGAAATTTAATGCAAAATTTTCTAAGTATTTATCCTAGTTGGCTTTTATTGCCTTCTTCCGACATGTTATTTTGATAAGAAAAGGGTGATGGTGGGTTACCAAAATTGGTTCGACTTAGCCCCATTACTAATATAAGGAGTTTTGTGGGGGTTTGCTAGCTACTATTGGTGATTTATGAAAAACTTTGTGTCTATTGCTATCTATTTGACAAGTCTTACCCAAAAGGATGCGCCTTTTGATTGCATGGACAAGTGTGAAAAGAGCTTCCAAAATCTCAAGACTCTTTTGATTACATCCCTAATCTTGTCATTATTGGTAAAAGGTAAAATTTTTGTTTATTGTGATGCTTGACAAATATTTCAGGTGTTGTATTAATGTAGGATAAGAATATCATAGCCTACCGCTTACGATAGTTAAAGGTTCATGTGCAAAATTACCCATGACATGATTCGGAGTTGCCAACGATGGTATTTGCTGTACAAATTTGACAATATTATCTCTCCAATGCTTAATGTGAGTCATTCATTAATCATCGTAGTCTGTAGCATATGTTCACTCAGAGGGACCTGAACTTGAGATAATGGAGGTGGATAGAGTTAGTTAAGGATTACAATGTCACCATCCAATACCACTAGATAAGGTTAATGTAGTGGAAAAAACATTGATCCAAAAGTCAATAAGTATCGATTGTCTAGTCAGGTTGTGTGGAGCTGAGCAACCTTTGGCTAAGGATATTTAGGCATTGGAGGCTAAGTTCATGAGGTTAGGCATCTCGGAGAAAGGTGATGTATTGGCCAATATTGAACTAAGGCCCACTTTCACCAAGGAGATCAAGGCCAAATAGTTCATGGATGAAAATCTTAATGATATTAGAAAAAGGATGTGTAACACCCGATAAAATTACCAAAATATCATTAGAGGAGAGATGTGTGCGTAATGCGTCTTCCCATTCTTCGATGGTAAATCTGAGGCCGAATTTGCGATCAGTATGAAAAATTGAGTGGGGAAGTGGTCTTGGTTGATTTTTAGAGCAACCGGATCAAAAGATAATTTTTTTAATGCGAAAATGCGAACCTGTGAGGGTGCGCAATAAATGTGCGATGCGTACCTGCCGTGTACCAATACTTGGTTTTATTCCAAAAATTTCTACGGGACTAGAAACCTCGTTTGGAGAATTTTTAGGAAAAATTATCAAAAATAAACCCAGTTTGTGTCGTGGACCCTATGTCCCTAGACGTACTTTTTTTGAATTTCGTGAGGCTCATTGTAGACCTTTCCAAACCCTTCCTGGACTTAATACATGATCAAAATAGTTCGTTTTAAGCGTAAAAAGGATTTTAAACCCCATTCTAAGTCCTTGGAAAAGACTAGGGCTAAACAGAAAAGAAGAGGAGCAAGGAATTGAGGAGTTTGAACAGAGTTCCTTGATGTTGATTGTCCGAAGCTTTAATCCAGGTAATTAAGGGTAAACTAAAAACATGAGATTGTTCTCTCATGTTCCCCATTGATGGTCATAGAAGAGTTGAAAGTTTAATGTGTCCACATACATTATTCTTGATGGGTTTCTTGAAAAATTATATTAATTACATGTATTTTCTTATGTTGATGATCATCGGAAACTTGTTTTCTTGAATTGAATACTTTCATGAGATATTGTATAAACCCTATCTGTTAACTTTCGAAGACATGTATGAATGAATAGGGATTGAGTCTAGAGCCTTGATTTGAGAATGTCGATTGTGATTGTGATGTGAGAATGATGATGAGTTGATAGAACTTGATAGTCCTATGAGTATCCATAAATGATCTCTAATGATTTGTCTATTCGATTGTTCCTAATAATTATTCTAAGCCTTGAGCTATTGATTGAGATTTTGGTTAATGAGATAATGAGAGTCTCTATGAGACTGATTGAATGATGAGTCTCCACGAGGTTGATTAAGATGGATTATCTTATGAGTATTGAATCTTGGGAGGAGTATCGAGCATCGAAAGAGTAAGACTTAATCCAGCTCACACTCGTCAAACTACGTAGACAAGAGTAGGTGAGGATTAGAACCATCATATAATACTATGTTGAGGTTCCCTCTGGATAGAAGTCCCGGAAACAATAGAGGACTTATAGATTACCGTCTCTATTTGGACTTATCCATTATCATTTCAATTCGTTCTCTACCTAGCAAGTACGGAATGACTGTGGCAACAATGACGGCTTGTTGTACAATCACTGGCTCATAAGTAACTGTTTTCAGATAAGAGAAACTCCCAGAAAGTTCTCACATTGAGTACTCTGGGTCGAGATGAGATGAGATGAGTTGAGCTGAGTTCTATTGAGTTGAGCCTGATTTAATTGATGAGGTTCAATTGGTTGATAGGTCACTTGTCTACTCTTTATTCTTGCTTTAGATAGACATTTGACATGTTGATTGGTTACTATTCTGAGTTGATATTGTTCTATATTATTTTACTTGTTCCTGTTTCATTAAGCTATTTTACATATCGTACATTCCATGTACTAAAGCCACTCGGCACTACATCATTTTATGATGCAGATACAGGGATTAGAGATCGTCAACAGGCGCATCATTGAGGATCTAAGACGTTCAGCTGATTGGTGAGCCTCCCCTATTTCGGAGGATTCGTTATATTTATTTCATCTTGCTTTAAAGTTAGACTTGATTAGATTTATTTTGACTGAGGTAGCTATGGGTCTATCATTAGCACCACTTGATAGTGATAGAGGCTTCATAGACTAGAGTCGAATGTTGATGTAATACTTGTTGAGCTAGTTCTTTCTACTAGCCTTTTTTTTACTTATATTCCTTGAGACCAGACGACGATGTGCCCATTTACTTTCTTATGTCTTCCACTGATTAGGAGAGTTTATTGACTGGATGAATGTGATGAGGCCAAGTGGTTCACTTGGGGACTAGCAATAGTCTCTGGGTGCCAACCACGTCTAGGGTACCCTCTCGGGGTGTGATAAACTTGGTATCAGAGCACAGAGTTAAAGTGTCTTAGGGTGTCTATGAAGTCGTGTCTATAGGAACTTATTTATGGTTATGAGGAGCCCACTTCTATAAATGAGGGACTATTGGCATTTAGGAAAAGTTTCCCCTTCTTTTAGATTCTGAATCATACGATAGAGCTATTTCCTAAGACAATCTATGATGATTCATGCAATGCTCTAGACCTTTCGATTATGTCTCATCCACAAGGTGATAGAGACAGTAATGTTCAAACTCTTACCGATGAGATCCCCTGCAATAAAGTAATCAGAATGGTAAAGAGACTGCACCAGGCTTGAGACAAGCCAACTGTGTGCCAAGTTGATTGACTAGAAAGAGTGCACTATTGCTCATTGAATCGTGCATTTGGGTTAGCTCTAGATGTACCTTGACCTTCTCATTCAAAACTTGCTTCCAATGTTACCTAGAAGAGAGAAACTTATGTCTCTAAAGAGTTTAATGCTACCACCTAAGAGTGAGATGTGAGGTCTTATTATAAACCCTGAGTAAAATTGAATTATCTTAGAGTTAGAAGGATGATGACTGGAAAAAAATGGACGAGATAGCAATAGTGATTGCTGATTGAGGATTGTAGTTAGAGCTATGTACCTATTAGGTAAGCAATGAGGTGATGAGTCAACTGCCATAAGTTTGATGGAAGAGTTGTAAGTATCATATGATTTTCATGAAGAGATATGGAGAAAGATGTGATAGATCATGCTCAAACTAGAAAGAAATTTATGTTGATGTGTTGTAGTATTCATACTATTGAGGGTGAAGTACAGATGTTGAATAGGGGAAAAGCGTGCTTTCAATGTGACGGATCTTAATTAGGCTTATGATTTTTAAATGATATTTCATGAGACTCATCGAGTTATGAGCATAGTAAGATAAGGAGATATGATTGAATAGGAGAGTGGTACTGAGTTGAGAGGAAGGGGATGTGTTGATTGAGTACTCGCTGTGAGATTTTAGTGGGCTTATGTTCCCTAAATTTTTACCTAATGGTTGTAAGTTGGTGTGATGTTAGAGAGGTGTATGGTAGATGCACATGTTAGTGCTAGATCCTAAGCTTGAATTGAAGAGTAGCGTTAAAGAGAAGATAGCACCGTGAGAGTGATAGTCTTAGTTGGAGATTTGTTCTAAGAGGCATGCCATAATATATGTTCGAGATGAAGACGTAGATTTGCAAGGAAGTGATGCTATGGGCTGGGTATTTGTGCCCCTTAGGTAAGATGAGGATAGCTCAATAGATAAGAAGAGGCTTGAGATATGTACGCATGATTACGTAAAAATATGTGAAGCTCTAAATTATGACTGTTAGAAAAATCTAGATGGTATTTTTGAGTTGTCAATGTGGAGTAGGTTGATACAAGCATTACTTATCATTCCGAGTAACCCAGTTATTTGGGGCCTATAGATACATGATGAGGAGCTTTCCATTATAGTCTTAGTCTTATATAAATGAGTTTGTAGGAGCACCAAAGTTGAGGTTTTGCAGGTTAAAAAAGAGGTTAGATTGTAAGAGTTGTGGAAGTGGTTATGTACGCTATTAAGAGCAGTAAATATATATATAGAGAGTTCCATAAATACAAGAGAAAGCTAAGGGTGATATCTTTAGAAAGAGTCTGAGTGGCTAGTCATATATATGCCATTATAGCATAACAGAAGAGTTTAAGACACATATTCTTATGAATAGTGATTCCTGAACCGTGTGGAGGTATATCCTAGTAGAAAAAATGGATTCACAAGTTAGAGAGAGGACGTTGAGAGCTAAGGGGGAGATGATGACTTGAGAAACCAAAGTAGATCTTGCGATTTCGATTGTGATGGCCTGATCAAGATGAGATATCAATTTTTTTCCATCTCATATAATTTTCAAACTTCAGTTAAGATGATACTCTATTCTCTTCTGGTGTATGACTGCCATGTTTATGGCATAGTCCCATGCACACCATACTGATTCCCGTTCATGTTGAGTTTCGAGGATGAGAAGCAATGACTTCATTCGATGATTCTGCTCTTAAAATGGATCCAAGAGTTTCTAGTCATGTGTTGAATGAGATGTGACTAAAGTTTTACACTAAGTATAGTTTTGTGAACTCGATAAAGTCTTGGTAGATGATGGAGATTGTACTTCATTATGAATGTCCTCAGATAATTTTTATCGATTGAATAGTGCTAACCATCTTTCGGTCCAATCCTTTTGAGTGATCCTGCTTTCTAGCCTTGATAGGAATGTTGATGATAGTAGATGCATTATGGGTGATGGGGGAAGATGAGTGCTCCTGAATTGTGATAATGGTGTTGAATTCCTATCTTAGAGTTGATGTTCCTTTAGAGTCTTTGCATACTTGAGTATGCAAGTTCTTGATAATATTCGTGCCTAACAATGATGTTAGAGATAAAGTTTAAATTCTAGATATTAAGTTCGAAGTCTGTTCTTAAGAATGAGTATTCGACTATTTGACTATTTGAGTTCTTGATAGTATTCGTCCTTATTTTGCAAAGAGAGGTAGTAGTTTGTGGTTTCGCCAAAGTGGGAGATGATTAGTTCCTCCAGGTCCAAATTATGATGCTGATAGTAGTAGAATGAGAGTGAGGGTAGATGGGGAGGAGTGAATGTATCCTTATTTGTGATATTGGTGTTAAACTTGCGTCATGTAGGGATAGATGTAGGAGGAGGAGATAGATGAGACCTTATGATGTGCAATAGATAGGTAGGATTGGTGCGTCTCTAAGGGAAGATGCTCATTAAACAGTGGAGGTAGAAGTGACGAGTAGGCTTGAAAAACTCTAAGACATAGTTGAAGTGATTAGAGTGATAGGCTTGAATGCGTGGTTGTTAGTATGTGAGTGTTGATGATAGACTATTGAAGACTTCATACTAAGGGTTTTGAGTAAGGTAGTGAAGTAGTGAAGAGGACTAGTGATCTTTTAATGTAAGCCCTTGTGGAATTATAGAGCCGAGTATTGAGGATTAGCTTTATATGAATGTGATCGTCTTAAGGAGAGTACCTTGAGGCTTATAAGTAGGCTTGAATAGAAAAAGAGGAGGTGGTTAGGTGGAGATTTGAATAAGAGCTATAAGATTAAGTTGATAGAGTAGAGTGCCATGAAAAGGAACACAGTTGAGGTGAGGAGATGAGCTTGGAGGTATCCATAGAGTCTTGTATATCGCGATGGTCCCCTTTCGAGTAGAGTTGATGACTTCCTTCCTGTGTTCGAACGACTGATTGTCGAAGTGTTTAAACGTTTAGAATTGATTGACTTGACTTTCCATTCATGGCTGATGGTGAGAATGTCTAGATAATATCGCTACTCTTGATCTGAGCCAAATTTTCTATCTGAGTTGGCGTATATGTTCCTGAGTCTAAGTAACGTTTGTTGAGATTGATGAGGAGTCGAGAGTTTGATTGATTGAGTGAGTTTTGAGAAGAGTTTCGATTGTTATTCGTCCCTTAATGTCTACCTCTACTCATCATTCGAGGATGAATGATTCTAAGAGAGAGATAATGTAACACCTAATAAAATTATAAAAATACCCTTAGAGAAGATATGTGCGCATAACGCATCTTCCCATGCTCTGATGACTAAACTGAGGTAAGATTTGCCATCAAAATGAAAAATTGAGCGGAAAAGTGGTCTCGGTTGATTTTTAGAGCAACCGGATCAAAAGATAATTTTTTGATGCGAAAACGCGAATCACTAAGGGTGCACGATAGGTGTGCGATGCGCACCTGGCACGAACTAACACTTAGTTTTATTCCGAAAATTTTCTATGGGATTAGAAATCTCGTTCGGAGAATTTTCAGCGAAAAATACAAAAAGTAAACCCAGGTCGCGTCGAGGACCCTATGTCCCGAGATAGACTTTTTCTGAATTTCGTGAGGGGCTATTTTATATACCGTACATTCCACGTACTGATGCCATCGGCGCTGCATCATTTTACGATGCAGATACAAGGATTAGAGATCATCAACAGGCGCATCGTTAAGCATTTAGGATGTTCAGCTAATTGGTGAGCCTCCCCTACTTCGGAGGATTCATTATATTTAGTTCATCTTTCTTTAGAGTTAGACTTGATTAGCTTTATTTTTATTAAGGTAGCCATGAGTCTTTCATTGACACCACTTGATAGTGATTGAGGCTTCATAGACTCGAGTCGAGTGTTGATGTAAGACTTGTTGAGCTAGTTCTGTCATGTCTCGAGCCTACACCCTGGACGTGGCTGGCACTAGGAAACTATTTGTTGCCCCAAACGTACTACTTGGACTGGAAACTTACTCGGTGAAAGACTTAGTAATAGTGGTAAAAGCCATAAAAGCAATAATATGATCTAAAATTGTCTGCATAAGTTGAATACGAAAACCTTTAAGCAATATCTGAATGTTTTAGAAACTGAAATACTAACACATAGTCTATAGAATCTCTACTACAAATGTATGAAAGGACTACTGAGACAGACCCCAAGTAGCTGTAACTAAAAATAAATACTGAAAATAACATAACATGAACCCAAGAGCCTCAGAA
>JAPFFP010006003.1:0-17642 GCA_026153255.1 Solanum medicagineum
TACCAAGGGGTTCTACCTTAGAAATCTAGCTTGGTCTATTCTACACCTATGATATCTTATATGAGCATGAGTTACTTAAGCATGTTTTACTTTAGCATTGACCATACATGCCATATTGTTATATGATGACTATTGTTCATTGTTATGTATTTTGATTATGGCGTCTATCTCTTGTTGTATTGCATCCTACATACTTAGTACATTCAAACATACTAACTCATACTCTGCCTACATGATGTCACCATGTAGGAACAATGCCCAAGTTGATCATCCTCCTCCACGTGGCCAGTTTGATGCTACTCAAGCTAGTTGGTGAGTCCTCCACATTCAGGACCCTAGTCTATGTTGCTCTTATTATGTATTGAGACATTCTTTTTTATTGTTCATTTTGACCATGAGGGTGAGCCCAGTTAGTTTGTCTTGGCCCCCACTCTTGTCTATGTATTATAGTTGTTTGTTGGACATGTTACTATCTATGCTAAAAGCCTTGACTCTATTGTGCTTGATGTCTATGGTATAAATGTGATTTCCCTTAGCCCCGATTGTTCCACTTTACCATCTCTCGATGCTTGATTTATTGCTTTCGTAATCAAAGATATGTAATGATGTTCTAAGAGGCTTGCTTGTGGTCACTTCGAGTTCCCCTTGCATGGTGTCATGCCTAGGTCCTAGGTTTGGGTCATGACAAAGTAGTACCCATAAGTAACATAATTTGAAAACATGCAATTTTCATAAAAAGAGAAGGTTGGGCTCGATGAGTGAAAGGAACTAATGGATGAAACCTACATACCTTAAACTTGGGTTTTCTTGATGTAAACTTGAAGGATACTTGAAGTTTGAATGGAGTTCTTGAGATCCAGAATTAAGCTTTAGACACTTGAATTTGGATGAAATATTCGATTAAGTCTTGGGGAGGCTTTTGAGAGGATCTTAAGTGACATAGAGTTGAAAATGGCCAAGTATAGGTGTTTTCACACATAATTAGGCATGCAGACATGATCCCGATGACCTTAGGCTAAAATAGAAAAATTAAGAAAGTGCTAACACTACTCCGCAACGGGTCCATGTCGCGGAGCCATCGCATACCCTCACTAGTTTGCAGAAAGTTGGCAAAAATTATTTTCAGTATGGGCTTTTTAAAATCTGGATTATACCCATTTCTCACTCAATTTTTCCCCCTGATCAAGAATACGAAGTCATATTTTTGATATCACGCATGAATTTTGTGATATATGGAAATTACGATTATGGGCATTTTCGAAACACATTTTTGGGCGTTTCAAAATCAAGAGAAGAATCATTCTTCTTCAAATATCTTCTGGAATATTATTCATTAGCTAAGGTATGTTGGATTGATTCTTGGTCTCTTTCAACCAAGGAGACCCAAATTCTTTTAAATTCAATTTCATGGAATTTTGCTTACTTTAAATATGAGTCTTCAATATTATGATTTATTAAATTCAATTGATGTATGGGATACATTCTATTTTTGATTTTGAAGTGATTTAAGCCCTAACATGATGAATTGCATTGATGTATGAAGTTGTGAATGTGCATGCCCCCTTTAAAGTTTGATTTGTGCATGGGTAATCTATAATATGATTTCAATATGAATTTGACTTATGTCTTTGCTTGGATTTCATAATGTATTATTGACTTAAGTTTGAATCTCTATTCCCCATATAATTCTCATCTCATTCATATCATATGCATTCATGAGCATTGGATTTATAAAAATAGTGAAGTGGGTTAAGCCCAATTATGTTTATGTATATAATTTTGATAGGATTTTGGCTATGAAAAGAATGTGATTAGATAAAAATCTATGATATGGAACTATGAGTATTTTGGGTGCTTGCACCATATTGTTATGTGAATGAGCAACTCCTATGCAGGAGAATCATGATTATGACCTATGATTTGGAACCCAAGTACGAATGATTATGAAACGTGTTTGACTTTTGATCCCAAATGTGCATTGAAATGATTTGAAAGGACTATTGCCTCTTTTGAAATTGTGTATATGTATAAGTATTCTCGTGGGATATTTTACCTAGCACCTAATGGACTGGGGGCATAAGGGCTATCCCCATGGGCCCTCTCCCTTTCTTTGAACTATGTGCCAACATAGGTATATGGTAGCTATTATCAAAATGTGTGGGTCATAAGGAATGGTTATATATTTTGGTATTATGTGATATGTTTTGATATGGTAATCTTTTTGAAAACATGTGATCGTAAGGAAGGTGTCCATCACACTGAACAAATGTGATCGTAAGGTATGATGTAGATTACCTTTGACAAGTAATCGTTTTCTATCGATGAGAGGTCTAAAGCGGACTAATTCATATAATAGCTTGCATGATTTTGATTTATCAGTTATGGTCCATCCGTACTATATATAATCATTAATGCACTTTATGTATTATTAGTTTCATGGCATATTGTTATACTATATCTCTTTCTATATTATGTGCCTTGTCATCTAACATTAAATGTTGGTTTGATAAGTGGTATGCATTGCATTCCTACATGCTTAGTACATTCAAACGTACTAACACATACTTGTGCCTACATAATCTAACCATGTAGGGACCAAGGACTACTTCCATCCATCGTACGATGGCTAGCTTGAATCTTGAGATTTACTTGTTATGGTGAGTCCTATTTTCCAAGGACCAAACACCATTCCTCTACCTATGGTGCTTTTGTTTATGTTATTTACTTTGCGGGTGAGCCTAGGGTATGTCTTGGACCCTATCCTATCTTATGACTAGAGACATTGTTGTACATCTTGTAAACTCTTTTACGTTATATGCTAAATGTTGTACTAGGAAATTATGTTATGGATATGGCAACCTATTGGTTATCAATATGTGGTATAACCATGAGTATTATGATATGTTTATATGTTATGATGTGAAGGATCATACGTCCTGAATTGGCCCCATAGATTGAGTCATACTTACCCGCCCCTTAGTCTTTATGTAATACATATTATGCGAATCCATGTTACTCATGTTCCCTATGAAATCCCCATAGCATGGGTCTTATATTCCCGTCCCTTAGAACTATGTATTTACTATTTGTTGTGCTTCCGAATTGCTGAGGTGAATATAGATACTTTGAGGCTTGTTTAGGGACTCTCAGTTACCATTCACCATATTACTCCTAGAGCCTAAGTTCGTGTCATGACAATCTTGGTATCAGAGTACTAGGTTTGTAAATGATCCTTGGAGTCTAACATATCGCGTTGAGTAGAGTCCTATTCATGGGTGGGAAGTGCATCATGCCTATGAGTGGGAGGCTTTCATAATGTTTTAGGAATTGCTTCACTTCTTCATGTCTAATGTCATGCTTTGGACAGTATGTTTGGTTCCTTATCATGATGGTATCATTGCTACATTACAGAAGATGCCTCTACGAAGAGCTCCTCTATCGAGACCAGTCCCGACTTGTGAGGACCAAGTTCATTAAAGGCCTATGAAAGAGCCTTTCTATAATGGTGAATTTCGTATGACCTGTGCTATGCTTGCCCAGGTGGTGACTTCTCAGACTAGGCAGGCCAATCTTTCTCGGGATCCCACTCTAGCTTCTAGGGTGAGGGATTTCACCTAGATAAATTCCCCAAAGGTTTATGGGTTGAAGGCTGATGAGGATGCTCAAGAGTTCATCGATGAGCATACTAAGGTGTTGACTGTTATAGGAGTCACTTCTGAGGAAAGTGTTGACTTGGCTACATATCAATTAAAGGGTCAAGTGTGGTACACTCAATAGTTGATGGAGAAAGTTTGTAGTAGTGCTATTAATTGGGAAGAGTTCAAGTTTGCATTTTTGGATCATTTCTTCATACTTGAGCCCATGGAAGCCAAATGACATATTTTATCAACCTCAAGCAGGGTGGTATGAGTGTGAGGGACTATGCCCTCAAGCTCACAAAGCTCTCCAAGTATGCTCCTGTACTTGTGATTGACCTCCATGCAAGAATGCAAAAGCTTATCTCTATTGTCTCTAACTTGGTTACGAAAGAATATCGTATGCCTATGCTTAGTTCGGATATGGACATCTCCAGGCTCATGGTATGTGCTAAGAAGATTGAACGGGAAAACCTTAAGGAGAAGAGAGTGCATGATTGTAAGAGGGCCCGTTATGATGGTGGGTTCTCCAACTCCAAGGGTGGTGGTTATGATCGCTTCCAATAGGGCCAAGGTTCTAATGCTTGGTTTGGTAATTCTAGGGTACCACCTCCTAAGGCGCTGATTTATGGTGGTCCATCATTTCCTCAGTGTGAGAAGTGTGAGAGGAATCACTCGGGTGCTTGTTGGAGAGAGTTGGGTGCATACTTTGGATGTGGTGATAAGAACCACAAGGTTGTTGATTGCCCTAAGAATGCTCAAAGAGGTCAAGGTCAAGTGGATCAAGGTGTTCAAGGCCAGCAAAGAGCTCCATAAGGTGTTTCCCCAAGAAACAATAGGTTCTACACTTTGCATGCTCGATAGGAGGTTGAGGAGGCTCCAGATGTTATGACTGGTATGTTGAAAATCTTTGATTTTGGTGTTTATGATTTGTTTGATCCGAGTGCGAAGTTATCTTTTGTGATTCCTCTGTTGGCTATTAAGTTTGGTTTGAGTCCCTAAATTTTAAGGGATCCCTTTTCAGCTTATACTCCCAAGATGAATCTATTCTTGCTCATAGAGTTTCTCGGGGTTGTCCTTTTTTGTGTTGCATAAACTCTTCCCATGTGATCTTGTGGACTTAAGATGTTTGATTTTGATGTGATCCTTGAGATAGATTAGTTTCATATATCATATGGCTCTATAGATTGTTGAACTCGCAAAGTCAAGTTCTAATTTCCAGATAAACCCATTCTTGAACTGAAGGGTAGTGACTCCGCTATTAAAGGTCAGTTTATTTCCTACCTCAAGACCCAGAAGATGAAATGCAAGGGGTGTATTTATCATATTGTGAGTGTCAAAGATGTGGAATCCGAGTAACCTACTCTTGAATTAGTCCCAATGGTGAATGAGTTTCTGGATGTGTTTCCTGAAGACTTGCTCGGTATTCCTCCCAAAAGGGAAGTAGACTTTGGCGTAAATCTTCTCCCGAATACTCAACCTATCTCTATTCCCCCTTATCGTATCGCACCGACTGAGTTGAATGAGTTGAAGGATCAGTTGAAAGATTTGTTGAAGAAGGACTTTATTAGGCCAAGGATATCTCCATGGGTGCTCTGGTGTTATTTGTAAGTAAGAAAGATATGTTCCTTCAGATGTGCATTGATTATAGGCAATTGAATAAGGTAATCATCAAGAATAAGTATCCATTACCTAGGATTGACGACTTGTTTGACCAACTTCAAGGGGCCACCCATTTCTCAAAGATTGACCTCCTCTCCGATTATCAAATGATAGTTCGGGAGTGAGACATTCCTATGATGGCTTTTCAGAATAGGTATGGGCATTTTGAATTTGTAGTGATGTTGTTTGGTCTGACTAATGCTCCGGTCATGTTTATGGATCTTACGAATCGAGTGTTCAAGCCATTCCTTGATAGTTTTGTGGTTATCTTCATCTATGATATTCTTATTTATTTCCAAAGTGAGCAGGAGCATATAGGTAATTTGAGGTTATTTCTTCAGACCTTGAGGGAGAAGAAGTTGTATGCTAAGTTTTGTAAATATGAGTTTTGGTTGGGTGAGGTAGCTTTTCTTGGTGATCTGGAGCCTGATGATTGTATTAAGATTGACTCAAAGAAGACCCAACCGTGAAGAATTGGCCTAGACCATTGACTCCATTGGATATTCGGAGTTTTCTTAGGTTGGCTGGTTATTATAGAATGTTTATTGAAGGGTTCTCATCTATTGCATCTCCATTGACTAAGTTGACCCAAAAGAAAGCTAAGTTTGTATAGTCAGATGAATGTGAGAAGAGTTTCCAGACCTTGAAGTATTGGCTTACATCAGCTCCTATTTTGACTTTATCGGACGACATAGATGGGCATGTGGTGTATTGTTATACTTCTCGAATTGGGTTGGGTTGTGTACTTATTCAACATGGTAAGGTGATAACTTATGCGTCAAGGCAATTGAAGGTGCATGAGTGTAATTACCTGACTCATGATCTTGAGATAGCAATGGTGGTGCTTGCCTTGAAGAATTAGACACACTATTTATATGGGGTGCATGTTGATGTTTTCACTTATCACAAGATTTTACAATAAGTTTTCACTTAAAGGGATCTTAACTTGAGACAAAGGAGGTGGTTGGAACTCTTTAAGACTACGACATAAGTGTACAATATCACCCCAAGAAGGCAAATGTTGTAGTCGACACTCCTAGTAGGCTATCTATGGGAAGTATGGCTCATGTTGATGAGGGAAAAAAATGTTGGTACGGGATGTTCACCATTTGGCTAGGTCAGGTGTTAGGTTGGCCGACTCTAGTGATGGTGATATTAATTCAGAATGGGGTAGAATCTTCTCTGGTTGTTGAGATTAAGACTAAGCAAGACCTAGATCCGTCGTTGGTTGAGTTGAAGAAATTAGTTGCCAAAAAGAAGATAGAGGTTTTCTCCCAAGGAGGAGATGGTGTACTTCGGTATCAAGATCTGTCACGCATTCTAGAGGTGGATGATCTTAGGAGGATGATCATAAGTGAAACCCATAACTCTAATTATTCTATTCATCCGAGATCTACTAAGATGTATCGGGATTTGAGGGCAGTGTATTGGTTGCATGGTATGAAGAAGGATATAGCCATGTTTGTATCTGAATCACCTAATCGTCAACAAATGAAGGTAGAACACCAAAGGCCCAGTGAGTGACTCAAGATATTGAGATTCCTACTTGGAAGTGGGATTAACATGGATTTTGTGGTTGGTTTACCTCGGACACGAAGGCAATTTAACTCAATTTCGGTTATTATTGATTGGATGACTAAGTCAGGTCATTTTCTACCGGTCAAGACTACCTTTAGTGCCGAAGACTATCCAAGGTTGTACATCTAAGAGTTGGTGAGGTTGCATAGTATGCCTAGGTTTATCAGATCGGATCGTGCCACCCAATTTACTTCTTACTTTTGGAGGTTGTTTCAAAGAGGACTTGGTGCTAAGGTGAAGTTGAGCACCGCCTTTCATTCTCAAACTGATGGGAAGGCCGAGAGGATAATTCAAACTTTGGAGGACATGTTGAGGGTTTGTGTGTTGGAATTCAAAGGTAATTGAGGTGTCATCGTCCACTCATTGAGTTTGCTTATAATAATAGCTTTCATGCTAGCATTGGTACGGCACCGTTTGAGGCTTTGTATGGTAGGAGATGTAGATCTCTGGTGGTATGGTTTGAGTTGGGAGAGATGGCTTTGATTGGCCCAGATTTGGCTGTTGGAGGCTATTGAGAAGGTGAAGTGATTAGGGAGAGGTTGAAGATGGCCCAAAGTCGCCAAAAGTCCTATTCGCATGTTAGGAAGAGAGATCTTGAGTTTCATGTTGGTGATTGGGTGTTTGTGAAAGTCCCACAAAATGAAGGGTGTGATGCATTTCAGGAAGCCGGGCAAGCTATGTCCTCGGTATATAGTCCTTATAAATTTCTGAAATGTGGCTTATATATTGGATTTGCCTCCGAATTTGAGTTCGATTCACCCAGTCTTCCATGTGTCTATGTTGAAGAAGTTGGTTGGTGATACTAGTACTATTGTGCCTTTATAAGGTGTTGAGGTTGAGGAGAACTTGTCTTATGAGGAGGTTCCAATTAAGATTTTGGTTAGGCAAGTGAAGAAGATTCGTAACAAGAAGGTGGCTTCGATTAAGGTACTTTGGAGATATCAACATGTGAAGAGTGCTACATGGGAGGCAGAGTTGGACATGATGCAATGATATCCACATCTTTTCCATTCTACTCAAGCCTTAGGTATTTGGTTCTTCCATTTCCAAGTGGTTCTAATTCTTTGACTCTTGAGTTTCATGACATGACATGTATACATGTGCACCAAAATGGTTTGTATGATGTTTTTAATGATTTCAATATGTTTTGATATGAGTTTTAATGACTTAATGATTTTCAATGTTTGAATGTTTCATGTTCCAAGTCAAGCCTTTTTCTAGCTCATTTGAGGATGAATGTTCCCAAAAGGAAGATGATGTACGGACCTGGACTTTGTATGACTTCTTTGGAGCTAGGAAATTTGGTTTCAGAAAGTTTTGGACCAAGGTGACACTTCATGGAAGCCTTCACGATTCGTGTGGAGCCTCCTTGAAGTGGCCCTTGGCTTTATGTAAGGTATGAGGGCCATAGTGTGGAGTTGGAGAGCAAGGCATACCACACTTGGACCCCATACGGTCATGTGAGACCATACGGACCATGTGGTGGACCGTATGGTAGCCTTGGGCTTGAGACTCCACAGTTTTAAGCCTAAGTGAAGTGGTACGGCTAATTATACGGTCTGTATGGAGTGGTATGGTCTATATGCTCTTCCTTGTGGGTTCTCGACTGAAATTTTTAAAAGTATTGGATCACCATCTCAGAACATCATCGTGGAGAAATTTTTCTAAGTGGAGTGGGAGGAGGAGGCAAACGGACTGTGTGGCTTGATACGGTCCGTACCACCCTCCGTATGGGTGCCTACATTGAGTTTTTTAAAGTATGGGATTACCATTTCGGACCTTTTTCAAGTGAAAATTTTCTAAGTGTTGGACCACATGCAAGTTTATGGTATGTGTGGCCTATCACGGACCGTACCACCCCTCCCTGAGATATAACTTCAATTTTTCAACTCATTTCATTAATGATGTTTTCGTAATTATGGTTTATCCTAAGGGTCTTTTGTGACTTTCTATGCTACCTAATGACATTTAAATGACCTATACTTTATTCCTTTCATTTAATTTCATCCTTACACTTAGAATTCTCTCAAGTCAATCTTAAGAACTCTCTCTCTCAAAGGTCTTTTGTGAAGCTAAGCTTTGGAATCAAGGGAAGACTCATTCTTCTTCAAATTTCTTCTTGAATCTTATTCATTAGCTACAATATATGGGATTGATTCTTAGTCCCTTTCAACCAAGAAGATCCAAACTCTTACACTCAATTTTATGGAATTTTGCTTACGTTAAATATGGGTTTTTAATATTATAGTTTATTAAATTCGATTGATGTATGGACTATGTTCTATTGCTGATTTTAAAGTGATTTAAGCCCTAATATGATGGATTACATTGAAGTTATGAATGTGTGTATCCCCTGTAAAGCTTGATTTGTCCATGGGTAATCTATTAAATGATTCAAATATAAATTTTACTTATGTCTTTACTTGAATTTTATAATATATTATTGATGTAAGTTTGAATCTCTATTTCCCATGCTATTCTCCTCTCATTCATAGCATATACATTCATGAGCATTGAATTTATAAAAATTATGAAGTGGGTTAAGCCCACGTTTATGTAAATGATTTTTATAAGATATTGATATGATAAGAATGTGATTACATAAATGTCTATGATATGACTCTTTGAACATTTTGGGTGATTGCACCAAATTGGTATGTGAATGAGCTACTCATATGCATGAGTATCATGATTATGACCTATGATTTGGCTTTTGAGACCAAGTACGAATGATTATAAAATGTGCTTGGCTTTTGAGCCCAAATGTGCATTAATACTATTTGAAAGGACTACTGCCTCTTTCAAAAGCATATATATGTATAAGTTTCTCTTGGGATATTTGAGCTAGCACCTAATGGATTGGGGGCGTTAAGTTCATCCCGAAAGACCTTCTTCCTTTCTTTGAACTATGTGCCATCATAGGAATATTGTAGTCATTACCGAAAAGTCTGGATCATAAGGAATGGTTACATATTTTGATATGATATCATATGATATGTTTTGACATGAAAATCCTTCTGAAAGTATGTGATCATAAGAAAGGTGTCCAATACACCAAAATGATTTAATCATAATGTGTGGTGTAGATTACCCTTGGCAAGTTATCTTCTTCTACCGATATGAGGTCTACATTGGACTAATTCATTTAATATCTCGCATGAGTTTGATTTGATGGTTATGGTCCATCCCTAATATATATGAACATTAATGCACTTCATGCATCATTAGTTTTATGGCGTATTGTTATACTATATATTTTTCTATATATCTCTTTCTGTATTATGTGCCCTTGTCATCTAACATTGAATGCAGGTTTGATAAGTCGTATGCATTGCATGCCCGTATATTTAGTACAGTCAGATGTATTAACACATACTTGTTCCTACATGATCTAACCATGTAGGAACCGAGGACTACTTTCATCCACCATAAAATGGCTAGCTTGGATTTTGAAATTAACTTGTGGTGGTGGGTCCTATATTCCAAGGACCAATCACTATTCCTCTACCTATGGTGCTTTTGTTTATGTTATTGAGGGTGAGCCCAGGGTATGTCTTGTCCCCCATCCTTTCTTATGACTAGAGGCATTGTTGGACATTTTGTTAACTCTTTTATGTTATATGCTCAGTGTTGTATTCGGAGATTATGTTATGGATATGGCAACCTATTGGTTATCATTATGTGGTTTAGTCACGAGTATTATGATATGTTTATATGTTATGATGTGAAGGATCCTAAGTCTCGAATTGCCCCCATAGAGTGAGTCATACTTACCCGCCCCTTAGTATTTATGTGATGCGTGTTATGTGAATCCATGTTACTCCCGTCCCCTACGACATCCCCATAATGTGAGTCCTACTTTTTTGTTCCTTAGAACTATGTGTTTACCGCTGTTTATTCTTCCAAACCGATAATGTGCATATGAGTACTTTGAGTCTTGTTTGGGGGCTCTTGAGTTCCCTTTCGCCATGTCACTCCTAGACCCTAGGTCTAGGTCATGTCAATAACAAAGTCGGCCTACTTCTTACTGGTTAAGATGTCTTATGGGGATGAAGATTATGCCAAGTTGTACATTCAGGAGTTGGTTAGATTAGGGTCCCATTGACTATTATTTGGATTGCGAAGCTCAATTTACTTCACACTTTTGGAGGTCCTTTCAAAAGCGCCTTGGCACTAAAGTGAAGCTTAGCACGAGATACACACACAAACAAATGGTGAAGCCTAGAGAACCATCCAAACTCTTGAAGATATGCTTAGAGATTGTGTCTTGGAGTTTAAGGGTAGTTGGGATAAGAATCTTCCACTTATAGATTTTCTTTATAATAATAGCTATACTCTAGTCGGCAATAATCTTATATCGACACTAGGAGGAGAGACCTTGAATTTAAAGTTGATGATTTGGTGGATTTGAAGGTTTAGCCAATGAAAGGTGTAGTCTAATTTGGCATGAAGGAAAAGGTAAGCCCTAGGTATGTAGGGTCATATCAGATCTTGAGGCATGTTGGTAAAGTTGCATACGAGTAAGAGTTTCCCATGGAGATGAGTATGATTCATCAAGTTTTCCACATCTTTATGTTGGGGATATGTGCATATTTTAGTACCAAAAGGTGGCTACCGAGAACAAGTCTGTTGTTACGCCCCGGGAGGGTACCTAGATGCATCTGACACCTAGAGACTATTTCTAGTCCCTAAGAGAACCACTTGGCCTCATCACACTCATAGCGATTCAGCGGAAGACTAAAGAAAATGAATGGGCAAATATAGTGTCTCAAAGATAATATAAATAAAATGGGCTAGTCAGAAAGAAGCTAGCTCAATATAATGTCCAACAAAAACTTGACTCTAGTCTACGAATCCTCTATCACTATCAAATGGTGCCAATGACAGACCCATGGCTACATCAACTCAAAAGTAAAGCTAGTCTAAATCAAGTCTGACTTTATAAAGCTAGATGAAAATAAAGTGACGATCCTCCAAAGTAAAGGAGGCTCACCAACTCTGCTGACTGTGATAGATCCTCAATGATGCTTCTGTTGACGATCTCTAGAACCTGCCTTTGCGTCATAACATGATGCATTTCAAAGGGGAGTCAGTAAGTAGAATGCACGAGTATGTAAAATGACTGAATGAAATAAATACAGGTAGAATAATATAAAAATAACAATAACTCAAAAGATACCCAATCAAAATGTCAAATGTCTATCTAAAACAAGCATAAAGATTAGATAAATGACCCATCAATACCAATCAAACTGTATCAATCAACTCAAATCAGAGTACTATTAGTGTGGAACCTATTTAAGACTTTCTCTTATCTGACAACAATCACTTATGAGCCAGTGATTTTACAACTAGTCTACTGATGTTGCCACAGCCTTTCCATAGTTGCAAGGTAAAGAACAAATCGAAACTACAAGGGATCTGACCTTTAAAGTCCTCTATTACTTTCAGGGACTTTACCTTAAGAGGGAACCACTGATGTGATGGTTCAATACTCACCTACGCTTGGCGACGTAGTAATGAGAGCTAGTGGGACTCACTCTTACTCATTTCAATGCTCGATACTACTCTCAAGACTCAATGCTCATAAGAATCCTCAGGTCAAACAATCATCTCAATTAGTCTCTTGGAGACTCTCATCTTCTCAATTAATCTCATAGAGACTCTCATCATCTCATTAACTCAAACTCAATTGGGCATGTCGGTGTATCATCTCAATTTTCTCATTAAATAAATTCTCATTTAAGAACTCAAAGACTTAGATCATCATTAAGAAGAAGTCAATTAGACAAGCTCTGGAGTTCAATTAGGAATACTCAAGGGATAATCAAGCTCTATTAACTCATCATCGTACTCACATCACAATCACAATCTACCAACTCAACTCAAGACTCTAGACTTAATTCCGAGGTTCATTCATGCAATCTTTTATAAAGTAACGTATAGGATTTTTGCAATATCTCATGTAAAATCATGTATTAAGTAAATGAAGTTTATGATGATCATCAACACATGAAAATACTTATAATATTAACATAATTTGCAAGAAAATATTCAAGAACATGTATGAAGACTCATGAAACTCACAACTCCTTTATTACGATCAGTGGGGGCTCATGGAAGAACAATTTCATGCTTTAGTTTAGCCTTACATACCTGATTGTCACAACCCAGACCTAGGGCCTAGATGTGACATGGCGAATGGGGAATCCGGAGGGACCTCAAGCAAGACTTTTAGCATATCATACATATATCCTTGGTCGCAGAAGCAATTAAATAACAACAAGAGAGTAAAATAGGGATAAATGGGACGAAGGGAATTCTTTCATATCATAAATCATAAGGAGTCAAGCTCATAGCATAGATACATCATAATATTCCAATGACACCTCTAAACTTAGAATGGAGTCCTGATGTCTACCCTACATCGGAAGAAAGGGTGAAATCACTTGCCAGGTAACTTCCAGAAGCCTATTTGGATCCACTAAGCCTTATGTGAATCGGGTACTCACCTCAAAGCCTTCATATTTAGGGTACTCACCTCTAATCCCTTCATCTACATTGGCTCGTAGTTTTGGGACTTGGGTATTTGCCTCTAGTTCACTCGGTGCTAAGTCTAATCCCACGGAATACTAAAAATAATCATAGCTTTAATAACTTGTAAGAAACATGGAAGACATGAAATGAGTAGCTCTAAACCTCATTGACTTCAAATGGTGAGCCTAACTTCAAACATAAGAATGGGCTATCATCAACATTACCCTTGCATTAACATCAACATCATAAAGGCTCACAAGAGGAAAAATCTTTGAGAAAAGGACTTAATTCGGTTTTACAACGCCACAACATTTTCATGAATTGAACGCATCTTTAGAAAGCCCAAAATCATAATAAAGTCACTTGACTCATAAATCAACCAATAGATCATCAAAACTTTAAAAATCCTTTAAAAGGCATTTATCAAACGCTTGGCGTGTATATAGTGCTAGTACAAAATCATGCAATTCAAAGTGAAATCATGCAAGAAAAATCAATGTAAAACCACCAACTAATAGTTGGAAATAACCTCATGCAAGATAAATCAAGATCCTTCATCAAATCACACAATGGATCATAGATTCATGGCTTAAAACATGCTCAAAGAGTCACAAGTTTATGAAACCCCAGCATAGTTTCTAGTCAAATTCATAATAAGTAATAACCATAAGTAAATCAACTTAGAAACATGCAAATTAGGTAAAAAGGAAGGTTGGGCACCATGGGTGAAAAGACCCAATGGTTGAAACCCACATACATAATAAGTAATACCCATAAGTAAATCAACTTAGAAATATGCAAATTAGGTAAAAGGAAGGTTGGGCACCATGGGTGAA
This sequence comes from Solanum medicagineum, assembly GCA_026153255.1. NCBI lineage: Eukaryota > Viridiplantae > Streptophyta > Magnoliopsida > Solanales > Solanaceae > Solanum > Solanum medicagineum. The sequence continues at coordinate 14,249 of JAPFFP010006003.1, forward strand.
AAGACACAATGGTTGAAACCCACATACCTTGACTTTTGAGATTTCTTTGAAGAAGATTTGAATTGAGATTTGAAGCTTGAATGAAATTCTTAGATCCGAAATAAGATTGGGACACTTGAATTTTGGGTGAAATATTTGTCTAAGTGTTAGAGAGTATTTTGGAGAATGTCTTGAATGATATTAGGTTGAAAAATACTACATATAGGTGTTTTTACATATTGGAAGGCTTATGCCTAAGATCCAAAGGCCTTGGACTGGAGTAAGAAAACTGGTCAGGAAAAAAACCCTCTCCGTAGTCCTGGTGCATCGCGCCTCCGGTGTGGTTCTTCACTGGAAATCGTCAACTTTGGAATTTCGAATTTTGATATACTTGCTCTAAAATTTGGGTTATACCCATTTCCCACTCAATTGTATCCCCTGAACAAGAATATGAAGTCGGATTGTTTTATATCCCACACGGACTTTGAGATATATGGAATTACGATTATGGACACTTCCGAGGCACATTTTTGGGTCGTTTCAATATCTCCCCATTGGGAACATTCGTCCCCGAATGTCAAAGAAACTATATAGGAGAAGTAGTCAAGATGATTTCATCCCACACAAGGATGCAACAATGCATTTAAACATCATTTCAGAAATCTCTACAGAAGTGTCAAAATCAACATGAACTTGTCAATATAAACATACATGTATGCAAATGACATAAGGGCTGAAACATAAGACTTGGAATCACATGAGGGACTTAGTTGTTATCTTAGGGTTGAATAATTGAAATAGCTACAAATATGGCTCCTTTACAACTGGATCGGCTCCCTTAGTGACTTTTTTGTCTTGGCGATTCCTCCAAAGAACCTTGACGAAAGTTACGTCCTTGTCTCTCAACTTTCACATTTGTCTATCCAAGATTTCTAGCGGCACCTCCCATAAGTCAAATTATCCTTCATCACATCCACAACCTTTAAAGTTACCATAGCACTTGGGTCACCACACCCCACCTTAACATGGACACATGGAAAATAGGATGAACCATATTCATACTCCAGGCAACTCCAATCCATATGCAACTTTACCAATTTCTCCACCAAACCCTATAAGAACCTATAAACCTTAACCCAATTGTCAACCTTAAACACACATAGTCCGTTATGGCACCAAAAACCACCGTCTCCCTTTTATAAGAAACCCCACCTCACTATCTTTCACCCAAAACCTCCAACTCTATTAAGGCAGATTCAAGGCCTTGCTTAAACTAGACCCTTTCAACCAATGAAGGTTTGGAACTAGCAAAACCACTACACTACCATCCTCAACTTCATCCAACCTCATTCCTAACCTAGTCAATCGATGAACTTCTCCAACCGCCCTCCTGTTACCCAATGATTCCCACTTTCCATAATTCATAAGCAACCTTATATTCATCAACATTCACAACATCATCCCCAAATGATACCTAAACTCTCCCTCACTTTCGTGACTGAACCAACATATCATCACCAAGGATCACCACAAATATAATAAGGTAGGAGTTAAATACGCTATTTATGAGACCTATAGACATAACCGGTGCATAAGTCAAACCAAAAGACACCACCCCCAATTCAAAGTATCGGAAAGGACATTCAATAACTCATTAATCACCGAAAACAACTTAACAGAAATAACTTAGATTCAACACACCTAACCCTTACAAGATGATAATGCAACCCTTAGAGATCACTTGTACCTTAAGAAAAGAAATAGACTTACCCCTTCACAACCACCTTACAAACCCCCACTCAAGGACAAGTTTACTAGGGAATTGGAATCTAACACTATAGGTCCTACAAAAAATGGAGACATATTATGCATGTAACTGATCCACCTCAAGTATGACATCAAGATTCACCACATCTGATTCAACAAAGTCACAAGACAAGACCTATGCAACATGACCACGGAATAATTTCTATGGACTCTTCTAGCAACAATAGAGTCACCAACGGGGTAGACACCAAAAGTACACATAACAACTTAGGACAGGAAGAAGCCCACTAGCAAACAAAAAGGAATAATGAAAGTGGTAGTGGCACCCAAGCCCACCAATGCATACACAACAAAGTCAAAAGAAACTTCAACATATCTGTAAAAACATCAGGTACCTCTTCCCCTCCTTGAGTCTCTTGATCAACATGAACACCTTGTTTTTGAGGTCGACCACCTTTACTCTTCTTTTGAGCATGTGTACAATCAAGAATCTTATGTCCCACTTCACCACAACCATAATAAGCATTGGATTTACTCAAGCATGGAATACCATGGTTCTTGCCACAACTATGGCACTTAGGATTAGTCATTCCACAGTTGTTGTATTAACATTGAACCTTTCTTCTTCTTTCCGTTGAGGCTACCAGACAATCCTCCTCTTACGCCCAACACCTCCACACTTGTAGCAACACTTAGTTCCCACCAAACATTTCCCTCGATGCCCCTTGATACACTCTTGACAACTAACAAAAGGGATCCTTCCCATTCCGTATTTTGGCACCAGTGGTCAAGTAGAACATGAATCTCCCTCAATTCGGGCTCTCTTGGTCTTCCCCTCACCACTCTTACCATTTAAAGTCTCAAGGATGCCTATCGATCGATCGAGTTGAGCGGTCACGGCCTTGGGCAATACCCATAGAGCATTGTGAACCTCTGCATTTGGTATATCACCATCCTGAGTAGCTTAAAACAAATTTTGAAATGTAATGGTTAGGAATTAGTAATAATCCCTAGAGAACCTAACTCTACCACATGACATAGATTATGAAGAAGTGAAACATTTCCTAAAACACCTCATAGCTCTTACTCATAGTCGTGCACTTCACAACCATGAATAAGACTCTAATCAATGCGTGTGTTGGATACCGAGGACCATTAACAACCCAGTGTTTTGATACTAAGTTTGTAACAACCCGAACCTAGAGCCCAGATGTGACACGGGGAATAGGGACCCCAAACAAGCATCTTAGCATATCATACACACATCCTTGGTTGCGGAAGCAATTAAACAACAACAAGAGAGTAAAATAAGGATAAATGGGACTAAGGGAATTCTTTGATATCATAAATAATAAGGAGACAAGCTCATAGCATAGATGCATCATAACATTCCAAAAACACCTCTAAACGTAGAATGGAGTGAGGGCCAAGAAACTTTTCGGTCTCACCCTTATAATGTCAAATATGAAACATAAAGAAGTTTTTGAAATAGCAAGAGAAATTAGATAGTGTCCTCGAACTTGAAGACACACCAAACTTATCTTCAAGATGTCAAACTAGCCACATGGAGGAGGATAGTCAAATGAAGCTCCGGTTCCTACATGGTAACATCATGTAGGCATAGAGTATGCGTTAGTACGTTTGAATG
>JAPFFP010006014.1:0-17641 GCA_026153255.1 Solanum medicagineum
TATATTTGTATTCCACTGGGATAATAACCTAGCACCAATGGGATAAGAGGCAGGTGGGCTATCCCCCAGGTTCTATACTTCTTTCTCTTGAACTATATGCCTAGAATAGGTATATGTTTATTCCCGAAGGGGAAAGAAGTAGAAGAATGTTAAGGATCTACCTTTGCCAAGTAGGTCACCTCTTTATCCATTTTGGGTAAGACGACGAAGTTCCAAGTTATAGCTCACTTGGTCTTATGTTGGTTACGGTCACATCCTCATTATACATGAAGTAATTTTGCATTCATGTATCATACCTCTCATGGCATATTGATACACTATGCTCTTATTATATGATTCTTTCTATATATGTGCACTTGTCATCTAACATTAAATGCAGGTTTAATGAGTTCATGTGCATTGCATTCGCGAATACTTAGTACATTCAAACATACTGACGCATACTTTTGCCTACATGATCTAACCATGTAGGAACCAAAAATTACCTTCATCCACCGTACGATGGCTTGATTGGATCTTGAGTTACTTGTTGTGGTGATTCTTATCTTCTAAGGATGAACCACCATTCCTTACCTATGAAGTTTATTTATGTTATTTACTTTGAGGGGGAGCCTGGGACATGTCTTGGCCCCTGTTCTATCTTATGACTAGAGGCATTGTTGGACATCTTGTACACTCTTGTATGTTTATATGCTAAGTATCATATTCCAAGATTATGATTTTGGTCTATCTATTGGATATCATTTTCGGTTAGATTATGAATATTATGATGTGCTTACGTGTTATCATGTGAAAGATCTTAAGTTCCGTATTGCCCCCGTAGAGTGAGTCATACTTACCCTTATTCTTTATGTGTTATATGTTATGTGAATCCATGTAAATCCCTATCCCCATGATATTCCCTAGCGTGAGTCCTACTTTCCTGTCCCTTAGAATTATGTGTTTACTATTTCATGTATGTTTCAGAACTTATGATGTGTGGATGAATGCTATGAGCCTTGTTTGGGGACTTTCGGGTTCCTATTCGTCATGTCACTCGTAGATCCTAGATCCTGGTTGTGACAATTAAGCAAGAATTTATCTCAATTAGATGATTTTAAGTTGATGAAGTGATCCTTTTTTTTCCTTATTTCATCACAAACCATGATTATGAAATGACACATCTTCAAAAAAGTCTATTAAAAGGTTGATCTATGACCCTATTGTACTCTTAAATAAGGTAGGATTTTTACTGATGAAAGGTATACACCCATAGTACATGAATACATGAAAATGAGCTATTGTATGAATAAGTTCTATGATTTGGATTGGTATTTTATGAATTGCATTTCCTACACGATAAGTTATAAAACTATGATCATGACAAACTTTACGAATTCATGATAAGTTTGATTTTTATGATAAGTATTCCATGGAATTTTTACTTATCATGACGCGAACTTTGAGGTGGAAACTCGATCCAAAAGGTGCTTAGTAGCAATTTTTGGTCCCACAACTATTGCCACCATAAGATAATTGTCAATATGACCTAGCTAGTGGATTCATATATAACACGTGTTCATATTACCTGCTCAGTTGCCACGATCCAAGCCTATTTCCTAGATGTGACATGGAAAATGGGAACCCGAAGGGATTCCAAACAAGCCTCTTAGCATATCAATCACACATCCTTGGTCGCTAAACAAATTAATCAACAACAAGAGATATATTAAAAAGGGAAGCGGGACTAAGGGAAATCTTGATATTCATAAAAGCATAAAAGAGTCAAGCTCATAGCATAAATACATCATAATATGCAACAACACCTCTAACATGGAATGGAGCGGGGACCAACACACTTTCCAAGTTCACCCACATAATAAAAAGTGATCAACATAAAGAATTCTCAAAATAGCAAGAGTAATGTAGATAGTCTCCTTGGACTTGAGGACTAACCAATGCTTTCTCCAAGGTACCAAACTAGCCACGTCGAGGATGATCAAAAGGAGTTTTGGTCCCTACATAGTAATATCATGTAGGTATAGAGAATGTGTTAGTACGTTTGAATGTACTAGGTATGGGGGATGCAATGTAACATAGACATAAGCTAATATGATCAAAATGCATAATCATAAACAGTGGATATATATAATTTTTACATGGCATGCATGATCAATACTTGTAATGAAACATTCAACTTACATAGTACATAATACATGTCTGGGAAGAGACCTTAACCAACATAGACCAAGCGATCTACAACTTGGAATCTAAAGAATGTCACCCCCTTGGTAAGGTGATCAAGGGCATGTCACTCCCTCGACAAGGTGTGGTCTACTTGCCATGGTAGCCATACAATGAATAATATGAGGCATGTCACCATCTCATCAAGGTGATCGAGGCATGTCACCCCCTCGACAAGGTGTGTGTAACTAGATGGATCCACTAAAAAGTTATAAGAGAGATCATGTGTAATCCTATGGTGGCACATAGTTTAGAGAATAAGACTTTATATAAGGACCCCTTGAGTCGAGCCCCCATCTTAAGCCTCAATTGGTGCTACGTCTAATCCTACATAATAGTTTAAATAGTCATACTGTAATCATAACATGAATGACTTGTAAGAGACATGGTAACATGACTTGAGTAGCTTATAAATATGCTTACCTCTAATAGTGAGCCTAACTTGAACATGAAAGTAGATAACAATCATACATGATCCCTTGCTTTAACATGAATGGCAAAGAAGAGATAAAAATCTTGAAATAGGGCTTAACTTGATACTTGCAACATCATAGATACTTTTCATGAATTTAATACATACTTGAAAGCTCTTAATCATCATGAAGTCACTTGACTTATAAATCATATAATAGATCATCAATAACTTGAGAATTCTTGACTTGACATTTTATCAAACACATGGTGGGTTCATGATACTTGTTCAAAACTATGCAATTCAAGAGTGAAATAAGATGAGTAAACTCAATGCATATCAACCCACCAACATGTAGTAAAATCCTCATGTAGGATACCTTGAAATCCATTACAAAATCTCATGATAATTGATAGTTTCATAGCTCAAAACGTGCATAGTCTCAATAGGCAAAATCAAGTCATGGTATAAGCTTGAAATAGATAGTCATGCATAGTCAATTAATATTTCATAAAACCCCAAGATAATATATGCTCATAATTCATAATAAAAGATACCCACAGGTAATACAACTTGAAAACATACAATTTTATGAAAAGGGAAGGTTGGTATCCATGGGTGAAAGGGATCCAAAGGATGAAACCCACATACCTTAAACCTTGATTTCCTTAAAGTGAACTTGAAGTAGTTTTAGAACTTGAAATGAATATTTATGTCCCAAAGTGGAGCTTAAGATCCTTAGATTTGAATGAGAAAATTGATAGAGTCTTAGAAGGGTTTGAGAGAAGGTTTTGTGAGATATAGAGTTGAAAAAAGGCTACGTATGGGTGATTTCAAGTTTTAATTGGCATGGCGCTATGACCCCAATGCCCTTGGGCGCATAACAAAAACTAAGGAAAATATTGTACTGGTCCACGTCCAGCCCGCGATGCGTACACAACACGAAGGACAAAATTACACTGCTCCATGCCCCTGGCGCATCGCGGCCATGGTGCGGGTGCTCTCTGAAAATCGAAAATTAGCGAAAAATAATTTTCGCTACGGGTCCTCTAAAATTAGGGCTATACCCATTCACCACTAAAATTTTCTCCCTGATCGAGAATATGAAATCGGATTTTCTATATCATGCATGGATTTTGAGATATATGGAAATTATGATTATGGGCATTCCGAAGCACATTTTGGGGCATTTCGTTAGTCGGGTGGGGTCTACGTTGGCAAGTAGATTTCTCTTTTATGTTGTATAAGAAGGCACTGGAATATGTTATAGCTGGTGTGGTCTTGTACTCGGTTATGATTATACTCCACTTATGTATAGTTTTCTATGATACATTACTTGACTATTCCTTGGCCTTAACTTTAAAGTCTTTATTAAATATTTACTTGTGCATTGGCAATTTTCATGTTTACTTATCCTTTTAAATACCCCTCTTATATGCTATTTAAATTGGTCATTTGCACAACAGATTTAATATTCATTGCATTTCCTACGTGCCTAGTATATTTAAACGTTTTAATGCATACTTATTTATCAATATTATTTTATAATTTAGGGGAGGGATCTTATTCTAATTCTCACTGACGTGGCTAGCTTTAGTTCAATAGAAAATCAGTGGTTCAATAGAAAATCAGTGGCGAGTCCTCATACTTCAAGGGAAAACCTAGTTCTACTCTTGTCATTTAGGTTTTGTTGATAATTGAGACTTTTCAATTTCATTGAGGGAGAGCTAGGAACATTCCTAATTAAACCTCTTCTTATGTTAGATCATCTAGAGGCATGTTTTATTGTATGTCATCTATTTTATCTTCTTTGACTTTAGATGCTTCTTTGCTTTTGAAATAGTTGAGAATAGCTATATCTTCAGTATTGATACGTATTGATGATTTATTTACCTATATATGCTTATGATGTGATAAGAGAATTTATTTGGGGTTTCCTCGGAAATCCTAATCAATGTGTCACATCTAGATTTTTATAATTTTAAAAATGAAAAAGACGAGCTAAAATTTCATTGAGTCGTTAGAAATCATTTAAACTTGTGCTTCAGATTTCGTATTTCTAAAACTGAAACTTATTTCAAATGGAGTTGTTGGAACATATTAGTTACATTTTAGGGAGTTTTAATTTCAAATTTTTAGGATGATTTGGGGAAATAAAGGTGGTTATGTTAAAAGTTTATAGTAGAAAATCAATATGAAAGAAGATGAGATGTGTATCTCCACGTTTATCTAACGTGTATCACTTGTACTTATTTACTCAGCATTCCATGTCTAATCCACTGCACATTCTTGTATACCAATTTGTGAGATACATATAATCGTAGAGATATTTTTCAGCTAGATTAATTTGAACTACGATTTTGATTCCAAATCAATCCCAATTACCTTTAATTAGGGGTTCACATGGATGGAACTAGTTTGAATATTAGATATCAAATCAAATTATTTGTGCCAAACTTTTGAATTTATAAGTCAAACCAAACTAATAAAACTAGATTTTTCAACCTCATTTTTTGGATTTTTTTTTTCAAATTTCACGGATTTTCAGATCTTTTCAGATTTTTCCGATAAAGAATCTATACAAATATATAATTAAGTGAAAACTTCATAAATAGCCATCTTGTAAAACATAATAGGTAGTAATGACTATAGTTTTAAAAATTACTTTTTATAGCTATAGGCATCAAATCTAATTTGTATAAAATGAAATTTAAAAAGCCAAAATATACAATGAGGATGCATCTGACATTAACTGTCTAGCTTAAATCATGCGAATAATTAAGGGAACTATTCCACAATTTATGGAGTTTGAAATTGATTAGTCTTCCTTCCAATATTTATGCTTTTTCAAATTCAAAAAAAAAAAGGAAAAAAGTACCATTAACAAAAAATATTTTCCAACCATCAAATTGCAGTGGTAATTGAATTTTTTTTGTTGGTAGAATTTACGACTTGTTTGTTGAGATGCTCTACATTTGTTCCACATGTATATTATAGAAATCGTTGATGATTTTAGCATTTCATAATGTAGCAAGATTTTTTTTTGAATCTGAAATTATTCATTGGTATTTATTATTTTCATTGTTATTTCTGTTTCACATTCTACATGTGTAACAAAAATATTTTATGCATATCGTATGTCTTTATGTATATCATTTTATATTTTAATAATGTATAAATATTATTTGGGTGTTGTGATGAATCTGACTCATTTATGTGAAACAATGCGTTGAACCTGCTGCAATATTAAGTGAATAAAAATGTATATTGTAAAGTTGTGGCAATCAGTTGATTCTTATGGTAGTCTATTTTGTATGTAGTTAGTTATTTTGTGCTACTGTTAACATACAAAAAAATTGTAAGGTATGCCAGACTATTTATACACTTGTTGTGGATATGGAAATGCATCTAATTATGTTCTATATTGTATTATACCATTTGTGTTATATTTGTGTTATTGCTTTTTGTTATAGATTGGATATTTATAGTGTATATGGGTATTTTGTTTGTGCAGAAATGGGTTCGATTGCGTTTATGGTGCTGCATTCTAGAAGGTGGGGTGATAATAATTCTTACATGGACTATACTTTGGAGGATATTGTTGTTAAAGAGAATTCAACATATATTGAGTTATATACATTGATTGCAAAACAATTTTGTGTTGATCTTAAAAAAAATGATATAAGAATAGAGTTCAAAGTTGAACAGGGGAACATGCCAATGGTTATACACAATGATCTGGGTGTGAGGGTTTATGTTATGTTGAAAAAGGCTGCTAATGATTTCAACATATATCCAATTTGTGCAACGATTGTCGAGAAGGAGATTGAAGATGTTGTTAGTGGTGAAAGTTGTAGCAGACCATCAGTTCCAATGCTTCCCGCAAATCATTTTCATCAATTGGATGAGTTTGATACACGTGAACTAATGACTGATAAGTTGGTTGGGCCTTTGCACACTTTGTGTTCTAGGGATTTGACAGGGGTTATAACAAATCCATCTCATAAGTATGTGGAGGTTGATCAAGTATACAAGGACAAAGCAACTTTAAAAGATGTTATGGCGCAAATATGCTATAGCCAATAGGTTCCAATTCAAGGCTGCGAAATCAAATACGCTTAGGTTATCGTCTATTCTATTCAACAAATTGGATGTTGACAATTTTATTGATTTATTTTGATGACATGGTCATTTCAACAAAAAGTTGAATATGCTGCCTAAAAATAGTTTTTTATTTTTTTCTTTTAATATGCGTGTAGTTATACAGTTGTTTGTAAGTCGGAATAGTATGAATAGATGATGAAAACTTCTGCATATGGTAAATCTGGTATGTTTCGGATTAGAGTATTCAACACGAAGCATGTGTGTTGAAGAATAGAGGTTATTCACAAAGACAAGCAACAAGTAATCTTATTGGTAGTATTGTGAAGACAAGGTTGGAAAATCACAAGCGAAAGTATACAGCTTCTGATATTAAGAATGATATGAAGAATAATCTTGGAGTCGATATTAACTACATTTAAGCTTGGAGGGCAAAGGAGAAGACATTGAATTGGTTGTGAGGCACTCCATCAAGATCCTATAACAAGTTGCCAACCTATTTGCATTTGTTGAATTATACGTATCTTGGACCTCATATACAAATGAAGAAAACAGACAAAGGTGAGTTTCTGTACGTTTTTATTGCTTTGGACGCATTCATTAGAGGTTTTTAGCACTATAGACCAGTTGTGGTTGTGAACGGCAGTCATCTTAGGGGTCCATATAATGGGCAGTTTGTTTCAGCAAGTACCATGGATGGAGCAGGTTTGTGTTGTATACTTTACATATGACTTTATGTAATAAATGTGTTTTGTTTTAAATAAATATATACATTGTTTTTTCATACGTTAGGGCATATTTTCCTGCTGGTTGATGGGGTTATAGATTCTGAAAATGATGCCTCTTGGACATGGTTTTTTGAAAGGTTTAATGAAGCATATGGTCAGAGAAATGAGTTATGTGTGGTTTCTGATCGAAATGAGAGCATCATAAAAGTTGTTGCAACTGTATATTCGCATTACACATGTATATAGCATTTATGGAGTAATTTGACACTCCATAACTCTATGCTCTTATGAATCCAAGTCTCAAGCCTCATGTGGTTAGGTTGGGGGTGTTTTAGGTTCATGGGAGACTCCTAATACCTAAATGAGTTCAAGACTTCCCAACGAGTTGAGTTTTGGGTGATGGTTCCAGCAAGGGTCCAATTTAAACGAGCATAACTTTTAGCACACATTGAACTAGGTAGCCCACGACATGTCAAATGAAATCCCTTTTAGTTAGCTTTCTAACGCACTTAGTTTTACCTCATTTCGAGCTCGGATGAAGGAGTTATGACCGTTTTCTTGAGAACCTCCCATGTAGTGAAGCCCCACTGGCACCTATACGGGCAGTGATGGCTTGTACGGGTTATGAGAGGCATGTGAAGCTAGCAAAAGCCATTTTTGCCTAAGCCATAGACCAGGTCCAGTGACACAGGTCATGTGGCTTTCCACTGGTCATGGGGTGAGGTGTGAAGGTGAGCAAGAGAGGAATAGTGGGCGTTTGGGGAAGCGTTTTTGCTAAGTGTTGTGCCACGCCCCCTCACAACGACCCATGGCATAGGGCACGACCCTGGCCCTTGCAATGGGGCATAGGAAACATTTTCCACCACCATGTATGGTCCCACGAGCCTTGACACGGGCCATGAAGCTCCACACGACTCGTGGAGGCCTCCGTGGTCGCGATGAGACGTCTTTTTCCAATCAATTTCCAACTTCAATTTTAAGACTAAGTACATTTTCACGGGCACTCCACATGACCCGTGGAGTTCGACATGACCCGTGGGACCTTCTGTAGGGTAAAACTTTGCCAAATTTTCCATCCGTTCACTAATGGCATTTTCGTAAATGCTAATTATTCTAATGACCCTTTTTGACTTCCTAGGCTATCTTAACCTTTCTAAAAGAACTAAACCCTATTCCTAAGGACCCAATTTCACTGCTATCATCTCAATCACACTCCCAAATCCTCTCAAGAGCCACAATCAAGCCTCAATTCGAATTCAAGGAAACCCAAGAACAAGATTGGATTCCAAGATCATTTCCAAGCCTCCATTCTTCCCAATCTCAATTCCAAGCAACTCTAGACCTAAGATATGTGGGTTTCAACTATTGGGTCTTTTCACCCATAATTTCCAATCCTCTTTTCTACTTAAATTGCATGATTTAAAGTTGATTTTACAAATGGGCTTACTAGTATGAACATGTCTATGAACTATGCTAAAGCTATATTAACTTATGATTGTTTTAGCATGTTTTGAGCTATAAATCTTAGATCTATTGTGAGATTTGATGAAGGGTTTTGATGTATGTTGCTTGAGAATGTTACAAAGTGTTGATTAATGTTTTACATGGTATTTACTTGCATGTTTTCACTCTTGAATTCCATGTTTTTACACTAGCACTACACACACGCCAAATGTTTGATAAATCCGGATATGGTTTCTTGAAGGACTTTAATGTCCAATGCATGTATTATGAGTTGAATGACTTTATGATGATAAAATAAATGTTTTTATGAGATATATTTATAAGAAGTATCTATGTTGTTATAGATTGACCATGCCTTGTTGAGGGGGTGCTAGACCTTCACCACTTTGGTAGAGGGTGTGATGTTCATTAACGGGTAAGGGTTGATACTTGATACCTTGACTACCTAAGTGGAGGGTATGATGTCCATTAACCAGTAAGGAGTTGATACCTTGACTACCTAAATGGATGGTGTGATGTCCATTAACTAGTAAGGGATTGATACCTTGACCACCTGAATGGAGGGTGGGATGTCTATTAACCATTGTTGAGGGGTTGATACCTTGACCACCTTGATGAAGGGTGTGATGTTCATCTACCAATTAAGGGGTATATACCTTGACCACCCTCCAAGGGGGTGCTAAACCTTGGATTCTAAGTACTAGTTGTTTGGTCTATGATGATGGTCTCCTTCTACTTGTGTATTATGTTCTATATAAGGATGAATTACTTAAACATGTTTTACTTAAGCATTGATCATAGATTCCATATTCTTATATGATGTCTATTGCATATTGTTATGCATTTTGATTATGATGCCTTATCTCTTGTTGCATTGCATCCTGCATACTTAGTAAATTCAAATGTACTAACGCATACTCTATGCCTACATGATGTTACAATGTAGGAACTGGAGCTCCATTTGGTCATCATCCTCCTCCTCATGGCTAGTGGTATCTATTCGAGCTAGTTGGTGAGTCCTCATGTCTGAGCGCAATATTTATGTTCTTATGCTATGTATTTAAGACCATCTTTCCTTTTTGCTATACTTGACTATGAGGGTGAGCCCAGTTGCTTGTGTTGGCCCCTGCTAAGTTTTATGTTAGAGGTGTTGTTGGACAAAATGTGTATTATGCTTGTATTTGACTCACTTATGATATCCAATCTAGTTAAATATAACTCTTTCCCTCCCTTAGTCCCAATTTCCCTTGTTTATGTTTCTTATGTTGCTTTATCTTGCTTCCGCGACCAAGGATGTGTGATGATATGTTATGAGGCTTGTTTGGGGTTCCTTTGGGTTCCCCATTCGCCAGTCACGTCTAGTCCCTAGGCTTGGGTCGTGAAAAAGATGGTATCAGAGCACTAGGTTGATAAATCCTCGGAGTCCAACACATTTCATCAATTAGAGTCTTATTCATGGTTGTGTATGTTTTAGGAAAAGTTCCCCTTCTTCATGTTCTAACTTGTGCTAAAAAGTTAGAGCAAGTTTTTCCCCATTAACAATTGTTCTTTACAATGCTAGATAATGCCAAACACTAGAGGAAGACGGGCACAAACTCCCAAGGAAAAACCTACCAATTATTAGCTTTGGGATGCTCTCATCATGCTTGCCCAAGTTGTGGCCAACCAAATCAATCAAGGGGTCCAATCCCCTCATACTACTACCTCAGGAGCGAGGGTAAGAGACTTCATGAGGATGAATCCTCCGGTTTTCTATGGGTCAAATATGGATGAAGACCTATAAGAGTTCATTGATGAGGTCTATAAAATGTTGAATATCATCGGTGTTGGGCTGAATAAAAAGGCGGAGTTGGCAGCAACCAGCTCAAGGGGGTAGCCCAAATTTTGTTTGTTTAATGGAAGGAGGAGAAGGGGATCAATCATGTGGTACTATGGGAGGAGGTTAAGGTGGACTTTCTTAATCGGTTCTTCCCTCTTGTGTTTAGGGAGTCTAAGTTGGTGGAGTTCATCAAACAAACTATCTAAATATGCTTCTCAATTGGTGGCCGATCTGAGGACTACGATGACTATGTTTGTGATGGGTGTCTCCGACTTGGTGAGTGAGGAACGTCGATCCTCTATTTTGATTGGTGACATGGATTTGTCTCGTCTGACTTATGCTGAGCAATTGGAGGAAGAAAAAATGAGGAAGAAGAGGGGTAAAAAGTCCAAAAGGGCCCATTTTGAACGCATGTTTTGGAGTCCCAAGGATAGAAGTGTTATGGTGCCTTATGCTAGGTGCCCAAGGTGTGGCAGATGTCATAATGGCCCGTGCTTAAGAGGTATCGATGCTTGCTATAGATATGGGCAGATGGGTCATAAGATGAATCATTGTCTTATAAGCCCAAAAAGGGTAAGGGTGGTGAAGTTTATCAAGGGGGTTCTCCATGACATAATCGATTCTATGCTCTACAAAGGAGACAAGAGGTAGATGGGGCACCCGATGTTGCTACTGGTAAGTTGAAATTTCCTTTACTTTGATGTGTGTACATTGTTAGGGCCAGTGTGCCATTGTTTCTTTCCTTACTCTTTTGGGTTGCTAGAAAGTCCATAAGTGTTGATCCATGTTCTTATTGCATAGGGTCTTGTCATGTAATTTTGGTTGAATTTACCTTATGGGATAGTCATTTCACTTAGATTGATCTTTGGTTCGGGCTTTGTCCCCAATTGAGCATTGTTAGTATTGGGTAGTTGTTTGGTTTATTTATGCATTAGCTATGTTTATGGGTCTCTAGAATAGGGTCTTAAAACCCTATCTTAGTATGTTGGTGGTGATCTCTAGTAATGAAGTATTGATTTATTTAGGGCTTGTGAACCATTTGGGGGTAGTGCTGGCACTCTTGAGGAAACAGAGGTTATTTACTAAATATGATGAGTGTGAATTATGGGTAATAAGGGGTGGTTGGAGAAGTTCGTCGGTTGGCTAGATTAGTGATGAGGTTGGGTCATGATAAAGGATAGAGTTTTTCTCCCAAGGGGGAGATAGTGCCCTTACCAAGGTAGGTTGTGTGCGCCTAATATTGAAGTTTCGAGGGAGTTTAAGGAGCAAAGATGTAGCATTTGTCAAGGTCCATTAGAGAAAACGATAAGTTGAAAGTACCACCGGAGGAGCCGAGGCAATCATGATGAGGAGATATCCCTATCTTTTCCAATCTACCTAAGTGTGAGGCACTAGATTCTTTCTTTTCCCAAGCGGTCCCAATCCTTTCAATTCTTGAGTCTCATAGAATGACAGGTTGCACGTGCATTGAAATGATTTATATTATGTTTGGAATGAATTGAAATACATTTTGGCATGTGTTTTAACTACTTTATGATTTTCAAATAGTAAACTACGCATTGATCATATAGTTAGAGGTTTTGTGTTCTAAGTCAAGTCTTTCAAGCCTTGTTCTTCCACATTCGAGGACTAATGTTCCCAAAGGAGAGATATTGTGACACCCCATAACTCTATGCTCTTATGAATCCACATTTCAAGTCTCATGTGGTTAGGTTGGGGGTGTATCAAGTTCAAGGGAGATTCATAGTACCTAAACGAGTTCAAGACTTCCCTACGAGTTGAGTTTTGGATGATGGTTCTTGCAAGGCTCCACTTTAAATGAGCATAACTTTTAGCATACTTGGAACTAGGTGGCCCACAACATGAAAATGAAATCCCTTTGAGTCATCTTTCCAACCACTTAGTTTCACCTCATTACAAGCTCGGATGAAGGAGTTATGATTGTTTTCATGAGACCCTCGCGTTTAGTGAAGCCTCACGGGCACCTATATGGGCAGTGGTGGCTTGTACGGGTTGTGAGAGGCATGTGAGGCTGTGAAAAACCTTTTTTTTCCTAAGGCATGGACCACGACCAGTGGTATGGGTCGTGTGGCTTGCCATTGGTCGTGGGGTAAGGTGTGAAGGTGAGCGAGAGAGGAATAGTAGGTGTTTGGGGAGTTTTTTTGCTAAGTGTTGTGCCATGCCCCCTCACCACAACCCATGTAATGGGGAAAAATCTGTAGCCCTTGGTATGGGGCTTGGCCAATATTTTCTAGCACCATGTATGGTGCCATGAGCCTCCACATGGGCCATGAATCTCCACATGACCCGTGGAGGCCTCCGTTGTCGCGATGAGATGTCTTTTTTCAATCGATGTCCAACTTCAATTTTTAGACTAAGTACCTTGTCACAGGAACTCCACATGACCCATGGAGTACCACACAACCTGTGGAACCTTCTATAGGGCAAAACTTTGCAAAATTTTTCATCCATTCACTAATGGCATTTTCTTAAATGCTAATTACTCTAATGACCTTTTTTTTATTTCCTAGGCTATCTTAACCTTCCTAAAAGACCTAGACCCTATTCATAAGGACCCAACTTCACTACTCTCATCTCAATCAGACTCCCAAATTCCTCTCAAGAGCCTCCATCAAGACTCAATTCAAATTCAAGGAAACCCAAGAACAAGATTGGATTCCAAGATCATTTCCAAGTCTCCATTCTTCCCAGTCTCAATTGCAAACAACTCTAGACCTATGGTATGTGGGGTTTCAACCATTGGGTCCTTTCACCCATGGTGCCCAATCCTCTTTTCTACTTAAATTTCATGATTTAAAGTCTATTTTTCAAATGGGTTTACTAGTATGAACATGTCTATGAACTATGCTAAAACTATATGAACTTATGATTGTTTTTGTATATTTTGAGCTATAAATCTTAGATCTAATGTGAGATTTGATAAAGCGTTTGATGTATGTTGCTTGAGAGTGTTACAAAGTGTTGACTAATGGTTTTATATGGTATTTACTTGCATGTTTTCACTCTTGAATTCCATGCTTTTACACTAGCAGTACACACCCGCAAGTGTTTGATAAATTGTCCGGATATGGTTTCTTGAAGAATTGAAGGTTCAATGCATGTTTTATGAGTTGAATGACTTTATGATGATAAAATAAAAGTTCTCATGATCTATATTTATGAGAAGTATCTATGTTGTTATAGATTGACCATGCCTTGTTGAGGGGGGGTAGACCTTCACCACTTTGATAGAGGGTGTGATGTTCATTAACGGATAATGGGTTGATACCTTGACTACTAAATGGAGGGTGTGATGTCTATTAACCAATAAGGGGTTGATACGTTGACCACCTAAGTAGAGGGTGGGATGTCCATTAACTATTGTTGAGTGGTTGATACCTTGACCACCTTGATGAAGAGTGTGATGTTCATCTATTGATTAAGAGGTATATACCTTGATCACCCTCCACGGGGGTGCTAAACCTTGTATTCTAAGTACTAGTTGCTTGGTCTATGATGATGGTATCCTTATACTTATGTATTACGTTCTATATAAGCATGAGTTACTTACACATGTTTTACTTAAGCATTGATCATACATGCCATATTATTATATGATGTCTATTGCATATTGTTATGCATTTTGATTATGATGCCCTATCTCTTGTTATATTGCATCCTACATGAATAGTACATTCAAACATAATAACGCATACTCTATGCCCTACATGATGTTACCATGTAGGAACCGGAGCTCCATTTGGTCATCCTCCTCCTCCTTGTGGCTAGTAGTTTCTATTCGAACTAGTTGGTGAGTCCTCATGTCCGAGGGCAATATCTATGTTCTTATGCTATGTATTTAGGACTATCTTTCCTTTTTGCTATACTTGACTATGAGGGTGAGCCTAGTTGCTTGTCTTGGGTCCCGCTAAGTTTTATATTAGAGGTGTTATTGGACAAAATGTGTATTATGCTTGAGCTTGACTCACTTATGATATCCAATCTATTTAAATATAAGTCTCTCCCCCCTTAGTCCCAATTTTCCTTGTTTATGTTTCTTATGTTGCTTTATCTTGCATCTGCGACCAAGGATGTATTATGATATGCTATGAGGCTTGTTTGGGGTTCCTTCGGGTTTCCCATTCGTCGGTCATGTCTAAGACCTAAGCTTGGATCGTGACAAGTAATGTTCAAAATAGGTACAGAAAGTCTCATGATAAGTTAAATGAAGTCTTTTATATAATGGCAAAATCGTATACACAGTCTGACTTCAATAGGCTTATGGAAAAAGTAGAAAAGGTCGATGTTAGAGTTAAGGAGTACTTGTTGTTAGCTGGGTATGATAAGTGGGCTAGGGTGCATGCTCAAGTTCATCGAGGCCAGTGTATGACCTCAAACCTTGCTGAAAGTATAAATTTTACACTTGTGTCAGCACGTGAGTTGTCGATATTTGATTCTTTGGAGGAAGTACATGTGATGGTTGGTCGCTGGACCTGTGAGAATTAAAAAGAGGAAACGTATACATTTACCCCACAGATGGAGAAATTCCTAGAGATATTGTCAGCAATGAAGCAAAGAGTACAAAAATGACGATATATACGAGCTCTGTGTATAAATTTAACCTTTTCATTCCCTTTTCATAGTTGTATAGTTAATCTGGTTGATTTATGTTTCAATAGGTTGTCTCATCAACTGTTCATGTCCACAATGTTAGTGATGATGGGAGGAAATTTAGGGTGTGTCTCTCAAATTGAACTAGTATCTATTGATGCTTTTATATTGATGAAATTCGATGTTCACTTACCTTGGATGTGTTGATATTCAAAAATCATGAACCTAATGAATATTGCTTGGATCTGTATAAGCAAAAAACAATGTTGAAGACTTATGTGGTTCCAATATATCATTTGTCGGGCATAATTGATTGGTTTATATCAGATCATGCGATATCTCATGTGGTCCTACCTTCTTTATAGAAAAAACCTCCGGGAAGACCAAAGAACAAAAACAGAGACAAGTCATTCTCCAAGTTGCTTTCGTCGAAAGGTAAATATACAAGCAGTAATTGTGGAATTGTAGGGCATAACAGGTGTACATATAGAAATAGGCCCCAAACTCGGCAGTTTAGGGATCATCAATTGTTGGTTTGAGTGATTCTACTTCACATTTTGTTAGTTTTTCTATTTTGAATAATTGATATTGGAATAAATTTTTAGTTGTTTCTACGTACAAATAAAATGTGCACCATATTTTCAATTTTGCAGTGTTAGATTACAAATTTGTTATTTGTTATTGTTGAGAGCAAACATTTAAAATGACTCAAAATGCGTATTTCACACGTCGTAAAAATATATATGCCATTCACATAGTAGTTGTCGCCATATATATGTACGCGTGTGTAAATCACCTGTCAATAAAATTGAAGAAAAATTTATACATGTATAATGAGGTTAGTGTATCTGACTGCTTATAATGACCAAAACTGGTTGACTATATTTAGAGGAAAAAAAGTGAAAGGCGTATATATTTTCTAAGGCACAATTATCTAGTGGAATTTTGTGGTCTTCGTGTATGCGTAGCACGTATTATTGGATTGCATATAAATAATCGATTTATATATAGAAATAAATATATTTCTATATAATATTAAATAATTGTATATTATAATCACTAGATATACGTATACATTTTATGGTATGTTTAGTGAAATAGCGTATGTGTAAATTGTGTGTGTAATTTATACATATATAATTATTAGATATTTAGATAATATATTACAACCAGTGGATACTTATACATATACATCCATTGTATAATAGATGAATAACTTGTGTATAGATTGTGTTGACTAAATTATACCTATATATTTGATGACTTGGATTGTTGAAAATTCTTGTGTGGCAACATGTTATTACATAGTATGTTGGGAATAAAACTTCAGATATTATGTTACTTTCGTACATGTTAATTAAAGGCACACAAAATAAACATCCATAAAAAACAATATGTGTGTTTCTCAACTGTAAATGGGGACAATAAGATCACGTAATATGGGGGAAAAACATTTTCCAATTTTTTTTCCAAAAAAAAATGTATTTTTTTTGGTTTCATCTACAAAATGCGCTTGTAGCTTTTGACACATCACTACACAAAAATCTTTGCCAAAAGTTTTGGAGTAGAGAAAAAATATCCAAAAAAATCTAGTGTTTCAATGGGAACAGTAACAAAACTTACTGGGTGATATCACTATCATAATGTTTCGAGCAAAAAAAAATATTATCCTACTGTATCACAATGCTTTCAGCAGCGTCAATGTGAAAAGTGTCCCTGACAGGCCTCTCTGGTGCTCGTTATATCTCATTGCCCCTTCTTCATTTTTTTGCATCACGTAGTTCCATAATAGTATAGCATAGTGGTTTTGAATCAGCTCAATATCAATTGGAGTCTGGGATTCCATTGCCATCACTAAAGTATTCATTATAAACCGTGACGAATACTCCACAATCTCTGTTGACGAAATAGTTTTGTTCTTGTCGCACCCCAAGTCCTGTTAGGGTAGACTGGCACCCGTTGCCGATAAGGCCCGGGAGAACCAACCTGTACTACATGCTTACTATACTTATCACATGGGGTTTATACCTTTAGCATTCCTTAAAATAGATAAACAGTAATAATAAGCCAAAAGAGAATGCATATGATTAGGCCGTTGGGGCCACAGTGTCTAACATATGAAACATAACTTCACTTTTACTGTACATAGTCTACAAAGCATCTAAGTAAAGAAGAACATCTGATAAGGGTCGGGACAGGCCCCGCTTCAACTTAACTATACAATATAAACATAAGTTCTAGACATATACAAAGCCCCGAAGCAACCTGGAGCTTGGTGACAGC
>JAPFFP010006025.1:0-17640 GCA_026153255.1 Solanum medicagineum
CAGGATATTCAGCTGCTGTCACCAAGCTCCAGGTTGCTTCGGGGCTTTGTACATGTCTAGAGCTTATGTTTATATTGTACAGTTAGTTGAGGCGGGGCGTGTCCCGACCCTTGTCAGATGTTACTCTTTATGTAGAGGCTTTGTAGACTATGTAAAGCAAAGTTAAGTCATGTCTCATACTTTAGACACTAGACACCGTGGCCCCAACGACCTAGTCATATGCATTTTCTTTCGCTTGTTATCACTGTTTATCTGTTTTAAGGCATGTTAAAGGTAGAAACCGCTTATAATATGTATAGTAAGCGCATAGTTACAGCTTGGTTCTCCCGAGCCTTATTGGCAACGTGTGCCAGTCCGCCCTAACATGACTTTGGGGCGTGACATAGAAAGTCACTTTTACTATAGTTCTTGGTTCTCTTGATAATTAAGTTTTCACCCTTTTTGATACAAGGCTTCAATACTTCTTGATACTTTATAATGTTTGGTGTGACGGCATGACTTACATACTGGGCGAAATTTGTCATTTGAATGTCTTGTTAAAATTGTTCTAGGAACCCTTGATACTTAGATCTTTAAATATCCTACTAGATACTATTATGTATTTGTTCACTTGGTTTATTCACTATATTCCAATTGTGTTCCCCTTTGAATTAAGAAGAGTAAATTGAGGGATTTAAGGTTCTCAGCTTTTAGCTTTTACACCACTAAGTTTCATGCTTCTCGATAGTTGTTTCTATCGTCCTAGATGATGCTTGGGGATGGCCATTGAAGATAAATTTTGGGAGCTATGTAGAAGATCACATTTGCATCTAGACATATGTATTATAGTAGTTTTGGGACATGTACATGATTCTCTTGTTGCATATGTATGTATAAATTTGAAAGGCAAATGTAAATTATGGAACCATGGGTTGTAACTTTAAGTTTTGGCTTGTTTAATTAAATTTGAGTTGGCAAGCTTTTCTATATTAAAATACCAGTTATGTTAAGATGATTGTATGAAACAGAAACTAGTAAATCTTATGTCCTTGCATTTTAACATTGGTAATACTTTTTATTGTGCTACAACAATTTAGGCAATATATAAGTTTCTCGCAATTTAGTAGTTTAGATTACTTACAAGGTACTCACGCCAAAAGCTTGAGCTAGAATACACTGCACAACCTTTCGAACAAAATCCTATACCTTTAACTATTTTGAATTCATTACTTAAATATGATTAATAAGCCACATGTTAAATTCTTCATATGTTGGTAAGTGGTATGCAAGCCTAGAATGTACAAAAGTGGAATCCTCCCGCGAGGGTTGCCACAAGTGTTGGTATTAGAGCCCAGGCTTGTGATTCTAGGACTTTTGATGTGAATTACTTGTCTATTTTGTAAAAGTTCCAAGCTACGTTATTTATTCATTTACATGATTAATATTATTTTAGTGCCGGTAAAGTGCATATGCATCATGTACATGTCCCTAATGCGATGTGATCTTCTCCTTTGAAGGAATTAAATTGTGGCTTCTTTCTCTAATAGAACTACGTAAGCAGCACGAGAAGAATCGAATAACTCTTATTCCCAACCTCGTCCACTAAATGGGATTGGCGAACATCTCCCAAATTAATATGTCACCCACACTAGTGGGTCTGAAGTGGGAAACCATGGTGTAAGACCTATACCGCATCCTCAAATGAGACATAGTACTCAGGTTATGAATCCTACTTTCCAACAAATGGCTGAATTCTTCTATCACATGGTTGAAACAATGCATGATCCTAATGGGATAAATTTCGAGAAAATGAGGAAAATGGGTGGGGTAGAATTTGAAGGTTCTGTTGATCCCACTGATGTTGAACAATGGCTGGAGTGCATGGAGAGGGTGTTTGAACAATTGGAGTGTTCAAATGTTGTAAGATTTAAGTATGTTGTTTCACTATTACAAAAAGATGCTTATGATTGGTGGGCGAGTGTTCCAAATGCCAAAGTAAAACCTCCAGTTCTTACTTGGAATGGTTTTGTTAAGGAGTTTCGTATGAAGTATTTTCCACCTGCCTACTGTGATGCTAAGAAAAATGAGTTTCTAAGTTTGAGGAAGCGGGGCATCTCTATTGCTGAATATCAACAAAAGTTCTTAAGGCTTTCTTGTTATGCTGGAGATATTATTAAAGAAGAGAAAGATAATTGCAGGAGATTTGAAGACGACTTAAATGATTCTATTAGAAAGAATGTGGCAATCTTGCAACATGAGAACTTCTGTAAACTGAATCATAGAACTATAATGAAATATACGATCAACCACTATTTATCGAATTTGAAAAAGATTCCTTTGCTCTTACCTGGGAAAGACTTGATATGGAAGAAGCTGGTAGACATGAAAATAAATTTCGAAAACCTAGATCAAATTTCAAAGGTCCATGCAAAAGGGGAAGATTTGAGGATTCTAAGGCTAGTGGTATTGACAGGTCACCTTAACCCAAGAAAAGCAGATCAGATTATTCTACAGGTAGCACTCTAAAAATGGTCAAGACAAGACTCGTGTTCCTACGTGTGAACAATGTGGGAAGAATCATTATGGTGTTTACAGGAGAGCTTCTGGTGCGTGTTTAACTATGACAGTTTTGATCATAAAGTGAAAGACTGTCCTAAATAGGTTCCTTCCTTGCGTACTAAAAGCTAAGTTCAGAAGCCTGCTATTATTCCCCCCCAGACTAGTAGGGGTGCAAAACCAAACAACATCCAAGCGACTGGAGCAAGTGAAGCAAATCAACCTAGTGGGCCAAGAGCTACGACAAGAGCTTATGCTAAGAAACAGAGGGATGATCAAGATGGCCAAGACATGGTTGTTGGTAAATTTCACTTAAGTTGGCTTATGTGTGTTTACGTTGTTTGATCCTGGTTCTACACATTCTTATATTTGTTCATCACTCATTCTTCTGGAAAATGTGAAGTTTTTGAGGCTTGATTATAATGTGCTAGTTGAAAGTACCTTGGGCTACCGAGTTATGTGTGATCGAATTTACCAAGCTTGTCCCTTCATGATCGAAGACCTAGTTTTCCCGGTGGATTTCATTAAAATGACCTTCAAAGATTTTGATGTTATTATTGGGATGGATTGACTTTATAAATATCATGCAGTAGTGGACTGTAAATCAAAGCATGTGACTTTTAAGGACCTTGTATTTTCTCATATTATTGTACAAGGTAAAAGATCATTGACGAATAATATTATTTCTGGGGCCTTGGCAAGAAAGATGATTCGGCAAGGTTGTGATGCGTATCTTGTTCACATAGTTGATACACACTTGGAGAGCCCTAGTCTTAAAGATATTCCTACTATGTCTGACTTTCCAGAAGTCTTCCCAGAAAATCTTCCTGGGTTACCCCTGGAAGGGGAAGTTGAATTTCTAATCGAGCTTATTCCGGGATGTACTCCTATTTCCATTACTCCTTATAGGATGGCTCCAGCAGAACTAAAAGAGTTGAAAACTCAGTTGCAACAACTTCTTGAGAAGGGTTTTATCCGTTCCAGTGTCTCTTCGTGGGGAGCCCCTATTTTATTTGTAAAAAAAGAAGGATGGAACTCTTAGATTGTGTATTGACTACAGGGGACTCTACAAAATAACAGTCAAGAATAGATATCCACTGCCAAGGATTGATGATTTATTTGATCAATTGAGGGGTGCTCATCTATTCTCAAAGATTGATTTGAGGTATGGGTATCATCAATTGTGTGTTAGAGAGAAAGATATTCCTAAAACTACTTTTAGAACTCGGTATGGTCATTCTGACTTTTTAGTGATGCCATTCGGATTGACTAATGTTCCCGCAATATTCATGGATCTAATGAATCGAATATTCAAGCCATATCTAGATCAATTTATGGTAGTTTCTATAGATGATATTTTAGTATATCCAAAAGTAGTGAAGATTGTGATAAACATCTCTGAATTATGCTGCAAATTTTGAAGGAGAAAGAACTTTATGCAAAACTTTCCAAGTATGAATTTTGGCTAAATGAAGTAACCTTTTTGGGACACGTCGTGTCAGCTGAAGGCATAAAGGTGGATCCTAGTAAAATCCAAGCAATTGTTTCCCAAAAGTCTAACCAAAGTAAGAAGCTTCCTAGGCTTGATAGGATACTATAGGAGGTTCGTGAAAGGGTTCTCCATTATAGCCTCCCCTTTGACCAATCTCTTGAAGAAAGAGGAAAAGTTCATCTGAAGTGACAAATGCCAAGAGAGCTTTGAAACTCTTAAATCCTTGTTGATGCAATCTTCGGTACTTACTCTACTAATAGAGAGGAAAGAGTATGTGATACATAGTGATGCATCTCGTCGTGGTCTAGGATGTGTTTTGACGCAAGAAGGGAAAAAGTTATCTCATATGCCTCTCGAAAATTAAAACCACATGAATTGAATCATCCTACTCATGATCTGGAACTTACTGCTATAGTATTTTCCTTAAAGATATGGAGACATTATCTGTATGGAGAAAAATATTACATATTCACAGACCACAAAGGCCTTAAATACTTGGGTACACAAAAGGAGCTGAACCTAAGGCAATGTCGATGGCTTGAGCTTATTAAGGATTATGATTGCACGATCGATTATCATCCAGGAAAAGCTAATGTGGTAGCAGATGCCTTAAGCCGCAAGTCCTTTGCAAGCCTACTCTTAAGTCCACTGCCTTTCTTTGTTGATTTAAGAGCAATGAATGCTCTTATTACACTTCATCCATCTGGCTCGCTTATTTCCCAACTGCAAGTTAAACCAGCATTGCTTGAGCAAGTTAAATAAGCACAAAATTTAGACGAGAAACTGATGAAGTTGACCAAAAAGGTTCAAGATGGAGAAAAACATGATTTTTCATTAACAGAGGATGGTGTCTTATCTTATCAAAATAGGTTGTGTGTCCCTAATTATGAGAGATTTAAAGAAGAAATCTTGAACGAAGCACACACTTCATCATATGCCATGCACCATAGAGGTACGAAAATGTACCAGACCCTTTAAAAACACTATTGGTGGAATGGTATGAAGAAAGACATTGCGGAGTCCATTTCAAAATGTCTAGTTTGTCAACAAGTAAAAGCGGAACATCAAGTTCCTGTTGGGCTCATCCAACCCTTGCCAATGCCAGAATGGAAATGGGAGAGAATAACAATAGACTTTGTTTCTGGACTTTCTCGCACTCAAAAGAACCATGATGCAATATGGATAATAGTGGAGAGATTAATGAAAAGTGATCACTTCTTACCAATCAGGATGGATTATTCACTTGAGATGTTATCAGAACTATACATTAATGAGATTGTAAGGCTACAAGGAATCCCTATCTCTATTGTCTCTGATAGAGACCATAGGTTTACATCTAGATTTTGGTCTAGCTTGCAAGAGGCCTTAGGTACTAAGTTAAATTTCAACATCTCATTTCATCCTCAGACAGATGGTCAGTCAGAAAGAGTGATACAAATTCTAGAGGATATGCTTCGAGCTTGCATCATGGAATTTGAGGGTAGTTGGGACAAATATTTGGCACTAGTAGAATTTGCTTACAATAATAGCTACCAAATGAGTACTAGAGTGCCTCATTAAGAAGTCTTATATGGAAGAAAATGTCGGACTCCTCTTTGTTGGAGTAATGTTGGTGAAAGAAAACTTATTGGTCCTGAAATTATGCAGCAGACAAAAGACAAGGTAAAGGTGATCAAAGATCATCTAAAGATCTCTTCGGATAGGCAAAAATCATATTCTGATCTTAAAAGGCATGATATTGAGTACCAAGTTGGTGATAAGGTATTCTTAAAGGTATCTCCATGGAAGAAGAATATGAGATTTGGCCGAAAGGGAAACCTTAGTCCCCGATTTATTGGACCCTATGAGGTACTTGAAAGAGTAGGACCAGTTGCATATAAATTGGAATTACCACTAAATTGGACAAGATCCACAATGTCTTCCATTTGTCAATACTCAGAAGATATCGTTCTGACCCCTCTCATGTCCTACAAGTTGAATCTATTAAGGATAATCAAGCTTGACGTATGATGAGGAATCTGTCCAGATTCAAGCTTGAGAAATAAAATAACTTAGAAACAAGAAAATTTCCTTAGTAAAGGTACTTTGGCGGAACCATTGAGGAGAAGAAGCCACCTGGGAGAGGGAAGAAGACATGAGGACCCAATATCCACAGTTATTTCGAGACTAATACAAGGTAAATTTCGAGATGAAATTTCTTAAGGGGGAGAGAGTTGATGCTCTTATTACTAAATAATGTAGTCACTTTTAAAAAGGGTATTCCCTCAAGATGAAGTCAACCCCTACTTCACGATTCTTTGACTTGAGTTTGTGTTGTTAGAGAAATTGATTTTCTTGAATCGCAGAAAAGAATAAGGGAGGGGTTCGTTTTAGTGAAATTTATTTACTTATATACAATTATGCATGTTAAACAATCCTTAATAATAATAATTATTATGTGTCAAGAAATAAATAAGGAAGGAAAAAGAGAAAAGTAGGGCAACCACCTTATTGGACCTTTTTTCTCTTCTTTTGACATAATATGTTTTCCCCAAGGTAAGTCGGTTTATTGACATTATCAAACCTTATAAACTCTCTCCATTACTTAATTTTTCACTAACACATATGAAACACATCAGTTCATTGGAGCATAGTTAAGAAATCCTCTATCATTTGGTAAGTGATTGAATTCGGTCTTTAGATTGAGTAGTGTGTAGTAATTGTGGAATATCTCATTGTATATAGATGTGTTTTTAGTCAGTAAATATGTTTTGGACATACCTAAAACTTTTATATTTATGTAAAAATCTGAATCTGCTTGTATGGTATCATAAGAAGGCGTGAAAAACAGTGAAAGTTCTGGAAAGTTTTCTGTCCGAGAAGCCTTTTTTGTGTTGTTGTTAGCATTTTAATAACGTTTTAATGTGTGAGCTGTAATTTGTGATGATCATTAGTTCTTTGTAGCCCTAATACATCTATCTACAACTCTTATGTTTCTATTGAGACCTAATTTGATAGCTTTGGATTCAAAACAATGGACACAAGTTAGGACAAGTTTTGTCCAGAGTTTTGACATAAAAATCCCTGGGGGTGTGTCGTTAGTGTTTTGATTA
Organism: Solanum medicagineum; assembly: GCA_026153255.1. Classification (NCBI taxonomy): domain Eukaryota; kingdom Viridiplantae; phylum Streptophyta; class Magnoliopsida; order Solanales; family Solanaceae; genus Solanum; species Solanum medicagineum. The sequence continues at coordinate 7,120 of JAPFFP010006025.1, forward strand.
TAAATACTTGTACAAAGAGTATTTTGAAGTGATTCTTGATAGTTTGCATCCTATATTCATATACCTACAGTTTCTCATGTAGACCAAAAAGCCAAGTTTGTCCATTCACCAATCCAAAATCTAGTTGTGTTGCAAGGCAGTAAAATTGCCGAGAAGAGCGTGATCTGCAAAAATAGGACTCAGTTTTGGCATTTCTCTTGTTAGTTTCTACCTGTTAAAAGTGCTGAATATTAAATGAGAAATTAAATTAGTATAAAGGTTCTCACACTTTTGTACTATCTTAAGGAAATTAATTGAAGAAATGGATGTCGTATTGATCCACGACTTGAAATCGGTAGGGTCGGTTGCGTGCAAAAAGTGTTCAGGTTCATATGAAAACTTGTTCTTATGCCTTTGTTACCTGTTGGTACATCTAAATGTTATCTTCATATCTCAGCTATGTTCTTATCATTTTATCTGGTTGTGTTGATCTATTTTGGGACTTGTAAGGAACTTGTTAAATTCGCTTATTTGTATGGATTGCCTGATCACTTGACATCCTCATGGACTTTATCCTTCTTATGGTTGTGAATTTGTCACCAGTGTGGCATGCCTCTTGTTCAGATTAATTGCCACATTGATTGTGAATTTTTGGTTCATCCTAAGTGTGGGTGCAGTCCATTTTATGTACGAACTAGAAAGTTACTTTTACTATGGTTCTTGGTTCTCTTGATAATTGGGTTTTTACCCTTCTTGATACAGGCTTCGATCCTTCTTGATACTTGATCATGTTTGGTGTGACAGCATGACATACATACTGGGTGAAACTTGTCATTTGAATGTCTTGTTAAAGTTGTTCCAGGAACCCTAGATACTTAAATCTTTAAATATTCTACTGGATACTATTGATGTATTTGTTCACTTGGTCTATTTACTATATTCCAATCATGTTTCCCTTTGACTTAAGAAGGGTAAATTGAGGATTTTAAGGTTATCAGCTTTTCAGTTTTACATCACTAAGCTTCATGCTTAATGATAGTTGTTTCTATCATCCGAGATAATGCTTGAGGATGGCCATTGAAGATAAATTTTGGGAGCTATGTAGAAGATCACATTTGTATCTAGACATATGTATTATAGTAGTTTTGGGACATGCACATGATTCTACTGTTGCATATATATGTATAAATTTGAAAGGCTAATGTAAATTATGGAACCATGGGATGTAACTTTAAGTTTTGGCTTGTTAAGTTAAATTTGAGTCGCCCAGCTTTTCTATATTAAAATACCAGTTATGTTAAGATGATTGTATGAAACAGAAACTAGTAAATTTTATGTCCTTGCATTTTAACTTCGGTAATACTTTTCAGCGTGCTACAACAGTTTGGGCAATATATAAATATCTCGCAATATAGTAGTTTAGATTACTTGCAAGATACTCATGCCAAAAACTTGAGCTAGAATCAACTGCAGAACCTTCTAAACAAAATCCTATACCTTTGACTATTTTGAATTCATTACTTAAATATAATTAATAGGCTACTTGTTAAATTCTTCATATGTTGGTAAGTGGTATGCAAGCCTAGAATGTACAAAAGTGGCATCCTCCCGCGAGGGTTGCCAAATAATTCCATAACTTGTCCAACAACACCTCTAGCATAGATTGGGCAGGGGCCAAGACAACTTTTCGGGCTCACCCTTTTTGTATAAAAATGCAGTATAAGGAAATAGCAAAGTAAGAGTGCAAAGCTAGTGTCCCCGAATTTGAGGACTCACCAATAGCTTATCTTTAAAGTAGTCAACTAGCCCCCGGGAGGATTATCCTTAGGGGCTCCAGTTCCTACATGGTGATATCATGTAGGCACAGAGTACGAATTAGTACATTTGAATGTACTAGGTATATAGAATGCAATACAACAAGAGATAGGCAACATACTCAAAATGCATATACATAAACAAGAGAGAGTATATTAGCAACATGGCATGCATGATCAATGCTTGAAGTAAAACATGCTTATATAGAACATAGTACATGTGTAGGAAGAGACCATCACCATAGAACAAGCAACTAGTACTTGGATCCAAGATATAGCACCTCCTTGAAGGGTGATCGAGGTATATACCCCTCAATCGGTAGATGGACATCACACCCTCCATCATAGTGGTCAAGGTATATATCCCATAACTGGTAGATGGACATCACACCCTCCATCATAGTGGTCAAGGTATATACCCCTTAACTGGTAGATGGACATCACACCCTTCATCATAGTGGTCAAGGTATATACCCCTTAACTGGTAGATGGACATAGCACCCTCCATCATAGTGGTTGAGCCAAAGCACCACCTCAATAAGGTGTTGCGAACTTACAACACTGTAGGTACTTTTTATGAAAACAACACATAAATACATTACTTTCATCTTTTTAAAATCACTTAAATCATAAATCATGCAATAGATTATCAATAACTCAAGAACCCTAAACTGGACATTTTATCAAATACTTGGTGGGTGTGTAATGTTAGTGTAAAATCATGCAATTCAAGAGTAAAATCATGTGAGAAAACTTACTTTAAATCAACCCACCAACAGTTGGTAATACCCTCATGCAATATACATTGACACCTTTCATCAAATCTCATAATAGAAAATAGATTCAAAGCTCAAAACATGCTTAAACAATCACATTTTAATGAAAGCCCAACATAGTTTATATTCAAAATTTATAATAGAAGATACCCATGGATAATCAACTTTGGAAACATGCAATTTACATGAAAGAGAAGGTTGGGCACCATGGATGAAAATGACCCAATGGTCGAAACCCACATACCTCAACTTTGGAGATTTTCTTGTTGAAGATTTGAATGAGAACTTGAAGCTTGAATGAATTTCTTGAGATCCAGAATGAGTTTGGGAGACTTGAATTTAAGTGAAATATTTGGCTAAGAGTTAGAGAGGGTTTTGGGGAATGTCTTGAATGATATGAGGTTGAAAAATAGCTAAGTATAGGTGTTTTTACATATAGGAACGCTTAGAACCAAGGCCCCAAGGCCTTAGGCCAAAATTAAAAAAATTGGCAACAGAATGTACTAAGGTCGCGGAGCAAACGCGAAGGCCCACTGGAAATGAAATTTTTGGCGAAATGAAATTTCACTGCGAGTCCTCTAAAATTTGGGTTATACCAATCTCCCACTCAATTTTGCCCTTGATCAAGAATATTAAGTCAGATTTTCAGTATCACGTACAAATTTTGAGGTATATGGAAATTACGATTATTGGCATTTCCAAGGCACATTTTCGGGAACTTTTAGGGGCGTTTCAGTTTGTAATGATATATAGTAAAGTAAAATTACACACGAATAAAGAAAAGAGACAATCAAATTGGAGAGAAACTTGGGAAATTATGTTCCCCATGATTCACTAACTCAAGCACCCCAGATAATACAACCTAAATTAGGACATTGGACGCGGGACGATATCTTAGGGTTCTTCCAACCCTTGGCAAAGGTAAAGGTCGAATTTCACTATGGAACTTGGCCGGCTACCATTGCATGCCAAATAACTATTACCTACTGTCCCAATCAACCTCTCCTTGGCCGGGTTTGGTTAATTAGATGAGAACACATCAATCGAATTCTGTCACCCATTTCCTTTTCCTATTCATCACTACCTTGATCTAGATCATGACACTTGGCGGGGTTTAATGTTAGCCACCATTAAACAACAAGAAAAATGAAGGAAAATAGATAATATATACAAATACCCAACTCAAGAAGTGCGAATAATCCGGATTATTAAGCTAGCTACTCATGGTACCCACAACCCTAAGTTGTGGGTTTAGCCACTCATGGCTTGGGCATACAAATTAACAATGAAATAAAGAGATATAGAAGATTTCTTACCCAAGAAAAAATGAAGAACAAGGAAACCCTTTTTAAAATTAGAATCACAAGCTTGAATGATGAGATTGGTTTACAAGTGATTCCAAATCTCCAAATTGAGTCTCCAAAGTAAAACCCTAATCTTCTACTTTAAAACCCTACAATATTCTAAGAACTAAGAGCTTCTCTCTCTAAAAATCTCTAAAACCTATGCAAGATACTTCTAAAACCCTAACATATACTATTTACAAAAAGGACCTTAAAATAATTAGAAAATTCAAGTCGGCAGCTGCTATGGCTCTTAGGGTGACCTACGAGCCGTAACCAGGCTTTCGTTGTCAGCACTTAACATTTTGGACTTGGCTGCTATGGTTCACGCATACGAGTCGTAGTCTAGTCTATGACTCGTAGTACCTTCTTGTTGTCCTTACTTACAGTTCTTGGTCCAATTTTCATCAACATTGTTAATCGCTACGAGGCCCCCTTCTACGACCCATACCCTGAGCTCGTACGACTAAACTTCAAATTTTCAGATTTTGGTTTTGGAAACTGTTAATTGTTACGATCAACCCCTACGACTCGTAGCTTAGGCTATGACTCATAGTGGGTCTCATAGATCCTCAAATTCAACAAAATCTGCTACTTTTTCCTAAAATCAGGCCAACAAATATTTTCTACAATAGTAAACACAAAAACACATAAAAATCACAAAAAGTCGCATTGAGAACACACAAAATCCCTTGTTTTAGGCACCAAATGTGTTGTATTTTGGCAGCATATCAATACCAAATAACTTGTGTGTTTTCATTCCCACACATCCCATATTTGAGACTTATCCATCAGGAAATTTCAGATTTTTCACCCATTCACAAAATAATTTTTTTCGACTCATCTTTTAACGTGTAAATAACTTTTGAGTATTTCCATCAACAACATGGAATTTAGGGCATTGACAGAATTCTTTTAAGTCTTCTCTAGATTTAGGACTATCTTTTGTTTTACCGTCGATATCTAACACTGTGTTGAACACATTCTCAAAGAAGTTCTTAATGTGCATTACATATTCCTGTATGGCAAATCCCAAAATATGCTTATCTTCTTCCAACCAGAAAACTTACTAATCTGATAATTAATAATAGAAGCCCCAATTTTTAATATCTTTTTAAGTCCTAATCCATCTATCTCCTTTAAAATATCTTCGCCTGACCTTAATGGAGGAGGCTGTGTAGTTACTACTCTGTTCTTTATAAATGAGCTCTTATCTTTTCTATATGGATGATTGAGTGGTAGGAACTTATGGTGATTGTCAAACCAGGACTGCTTACCACCTTTTGTCAAAGTAAAGCATTAGAATTGTCCATACAATATGGACATGCTAGCTTGCCTGTTATACTTCATCCAGACAACATTGAATATGCAGGAAAGTCACTAATGATCCACATCAAAGCAACTAACATTTTGAAATTTTGCCTCTTAGAGATATCATATATGTCAACATCTATATTCCACAAATTCTTCAATTCAGCAATCAAAGGCAGCAAGAAAACATCTATTGGTTGCTTAGGATTCTTTAGCCCTGGAATTATAACTGACAAAAATAAATAGAGGTCTTTCATGCACATCCAAGGTGGAAAGTTGTATGGTGTCACCATACTTAGCTAAGATGAATATTGTTTTCCCGGTTGTCCAAATGGTTGAAATCCATCTGTGCATAGGCCCAATCTAGCGTTACGACTTTCCTCTAAAAACGACGGATGCATCTTATAAAAGTGCTTCCATACGAGTGCATCTGAATAGTGAGATATAACACCTTCCTCAACTTCATGCTCAGCGTGCTATTGTATGTGAGAAATAGTTGCTTCGGAAGCATACAATCGTTGCAGCCATGGAGTAAGGAAAGTAATACATCTGTTTGAATGGTACAAGATTTTTTTTTTTGAAATCGATCTTTGACCAATAGACTTGTACCTAGGATGACTACAAAACTTGCAATTTACAAGTTCACTAACCTTACCCTAGTAAATCATGCAGGCATTGACACAAGTATGAATTTTTTCAACTGGCATTTTCATTCCCTTCATTAACCTTGTAGGTTCATAGAAATTCTCTGTCTTTACATTATCAGGTGGAATCATATCATTAACATATTGTCAAATGTCATCAAAACATCTTTTAGAGAAATGGTGTTCAGCCTTTATGTGTAACAGACACACAGTAACTGATAATTTTGAGTGTGTTTCACAATCAGGCCATACTTTTTGATTTCCAGAATCAATCATCTGATAAAAATTATGTGCATCAGGATTAGATGATTCTTCCATATCATTTCAATGCGGGACCAACAACATCATGAACCATTCTTGTCACGATACAAGCCTAGGGCCTAAATGTGACACGGGGAATGGAGAACCCGAAGGAACCCCAAACAAGCCTCTTAACTTGTCATTACACATCATTGGTCGCGGAAGCATATAAACAACATAAAAGAGTAAGAATAGGGCACAATGGGACTAAGGGAAAAGCTTGCATAACATCATGATCAAGAGACAAGAGTCAAGCTCATGTCATAATTGCATAACATGTCCAACAAACACCTCTAATACATAGATAAGAACGAGGGCCAAGACAAAGTAACCGGGCTCACCCTCATAGTCAAAATAGAAAATAAAGAAAAATGTCTCAATACATAATAAGAGCAATATAGACTAAGGTACCCTAAGTAGAGCAAGGTCCCCCAAGTAGAGTACTCACCAACTAGCTTAAGTAGTGTCAAACTAGCCACGTGAAGGAGGAGGATGATCAACTTGGGCACCGGTTCCTACATGGTGATATCATGTAGGCATAGAGTATGTGTTAGTACATTTGAATGTACTAAGTATGTAGGATGCAATGCAACAAGAATTAGACATCATAATCAAAATTCATAACAATAGGCAATAGGCATAATATAGCAATATGACATGTATGATCAATTCATAAGTAAAACATGCTTAAATAACCCATGCTCGTATAGGATATCATATGTGTAGAAGAGACCAAGCTAGATTTTCAAGGTACAAACCCCTTGGTGGTTGATGATGGTTTCATCCCATCACCCTGGCGGTGTGGTACAAAACCCTCACATGGTTGATGATAATCACACCTTATCACTATGGTGGCAAAGTACAAACCCCTCATCGGTATTCCTCACTCACCAAGTCCGAGACCCCCATCACAAATTTATTCATCCTTAATCTAGGATTGGCCACCAAGTGAGGAGCATACTTTGAAAGTTGATTAAATATGAGGGCATACTCCGTCACACTCATAGCACCTTGCTTCAAGTTCATGAACTCCACCAACTTTGCTTCCCCAATCTCAAGAAGGAAGAACCGATTAAAGAAGGCCAATTTGAATTCCTCCTAAAGCACCACATAATCATTTACCTTCTCGCCCTTCCGTTGCTCAAACCAAATTTGGGCTACCCCCTTGAGTTAGTACACCACCAACTCCGCCTTTCACTCGGCCCAACACCCATGATGTTCAAGATTTTGTAGACGTCATCAATGAACTCTTGTGGATCTTCATCCACCTTGAGCCCATGAAAAACCAGAGGATTTATCCTCATGAAGTCTCTTACCCTAACTCTCGAGGTAGTAACATGAGGGGATTGGGCCCCTTGTTAGACTTGGTTAGCCACCACTTGGGCAAGCATAGTAAGAGCATCCTGGAGCTCACCATTGGTAGGTTGCTCCTCGGGAGTTTGGGCACATCTTCCTCTAGTATTTGGCATGATCTAGCATAGCAAAAAACAATCGTTAGGGGGGAAAACTCACCACAACTCTATGGTATGACTTAGAACATGAAGAAGGGAAACATTTCCTAAAATATCTCATAACCTCCTATTCATAGTCATGGCGTGCTTCACAACCATGAATAGGACTCTAGTCGACGCGGTGTGTTGGGCTCCGAGGATCTATCAACCTAGTGCTCTGATACCAAGTTTTTCACAACCCAAGCCTAGGGCCTAGACATGACACCGCGAATGGGGAACCCAAAAGAACCCCAAACAAGCCACTTAACTTATCATAACACATCCTTGATCGCGAAAGCATATAAAAGACATATAGAATAAGAATAGGGGCAATAGGGCTAAGGGAAAGCTTGCATAAACATCATAATCAAGAGGCAAGAGTCAAAGCTCATACGTAGATACACAACATGTAAAATCAACTTTAAATCATGCAATATTAGTAAAAAGGAGACTTAGGCACCATGGGTGAAAGGACCCAATGGTTCAATATCACATACCTTAGCTTTAGGGAAGTTCTTGATGAAGTTTGAAAATGGAGGCTTGAAGGTTGAAGAGAATCCTTAATTCCAGATGAGGGTTTAGAGTGTTGAAATTTTGGAGTGAAAATATGGCTAAGTGTTTTGGGGAGTATTTGGAAAATGCTTAGGATGATATAAGGGTAAAATAAGGCTAAGTATAGGTAAAAACACGTTTGGAAACACTTAGGCCCAAGACCCCAAAGCCTTGGACCGAGATAGAAATCACTGACAACGAAATACACAGGTCCGCAATGTGGACCCGTCGCGGAGGCCAAATTAACACATGTCCCCGACAGCTGCGCGTTAAGTGCTATCACGGATCGTTTCTGGAAATTGAAAATTATGAAAATTGAAATTGCTAATTGCTTGTATAAAATCAGGGTTAGACCCTTTTCCCTCTAATTTTAACCTCCTGAACAAGAATATGAAGTCAGATTTTTGAAACAACAAACGAATTTTTAGACATATGGAAAACAAGATTTCGAGCACTTCCGAGGCACATTTTTAAGCACGTTTTGGGGTCGTTTCACTGTTTTATCGTCTTACTTTCATTGAGTACTTTATTTCCTTGATTTAAGGTGTCTATGGCCTATCATGGCACCATCTAGATTGTTAAGTAGAGGCTTCATAGACATTGAGTGGAGGATTTGTTAAAAGTATTGTATATTTTCAAATTTATTTCTTTGAAACTATGGGTGAGTTTTCATTAATCATATCATATTCATTTGAGTTATTTTCTGCCGTTGTTGAGTACGATATGATGATGAGGCCAAGTGGTTTGCTCCGGGACTAGTAATAGCCTTTAAGTGTTGGCCACACCAAGGGTACCCTCTCGAGGTGTGATAGAGACTAAGTCAAACCACCCAATAGACGATTGACACCTACGCCCATACAATGCCTTAAATGGTGCCATTTGAATGCTGGAGTGATAATTGTTATTATTAGCAAACTCTGCTAAGGGTAAGTGTTGGTCCCACCGAGCACCAAAATCAATCACGCAGGCCCTAAGCATGTCCTCCAATACCTGAATAGTACACTCGAACTAACCACCGGTCTGAGGATGCTGAACTCATGTCTAACCGTGTTCCCAGACCATGTTGCGATACCTTCCAAAAGTGGGAGGTGAACATCGAACATCGATCTGACACAATAGAGATAGGCACCTATGCAATCTAACAATCTCACGTATATAAATCTTAGCTAGCTGCTCTGCGCTATGGCTAGTCCTCACCGGAATGAAGTGAGTTGACTTATGTCTACAATCACCCAAACTGAGTCAAACTTACCCAATGCCACAGGAAATCCAGTCACAAATTCCATGGTAATACGGTCCCAATTCCACTCGAGAATGTGCATCCTCCGCATCGAACCTCCTGGCTTTCGATGCTCAAACTTAACCTGCTGACAATTGAAGCACTTAACGACGAACTCTACAATGTCTCTTTGCATCCCACACCACCAATAATGTTGCTTTAAGTCATGAAACATTTTCGCCACACCCAGGTGAATGGAATACTTAGCACAATGAGCCTCCTCCAAGATCAAGCGAACCCAATCACCTACCTTAGGCACACAAATGCGCCATCAATCCTCAACATACCCTCAGAATCAAGAAAAGCCAACTTAGCTTTGCCTCTCAACACTTTGTCCTGAATCACACATAATTTATCATCATCAAACTGGTGAGCACGAATCTGATCCATCAATGTTGACCTAGCCTCAATGAAGGCCAACACACTATGAGATGGGGAGATGTCAAGTCTGATCAACTGTCTGGCCAAAGACTGAACCTCCAGAGCTAAAAGTCTCTCCTCCACCCTAAGAAATGTCAAATTATCCATACTAAAAGGCTTTCGGCTCAAGGCATCCGCCACTGCATTAGCCTTGCCAGGGCAATAAAGAATATGGATATCATAATCTTTCAGCAACTCCAACAACCTAAGTTGTCTCACGTTCAAATTAGACTGAGAGAAAATATATTTGAGGCTACGATGGTCTATGAAGATCTCACAATGTACCCTATAGAGATAATGCCTCCATAGCTTCAAAACAAACACCACCGCAGCTAACTCCAAATCACGAGTAGGGCAAATTTGCTCATGGACCTTTAGCTGTTGTGAGGCATACGCTATGAATCTTCCCTTCTGCATAAATACTCCACCCAAACCGACACCAGAAGCATCACAATAAACAACAAAGGCTACACCTTCCTCGGGCAATACTAGAATAGGTGCTGAAGTCAATAACTCCTTGAGCCTCTAGAAGCTCACCTCACATTCATCGAAACATAGAAATGCAACTTCCTTTTGAGTTACTCTGGTAAAAGGAGCTGCAATAGAGGAAAAT